>VMDO01010942.1:0-41992 GCA_007922755.1 Pedetes capensis
GTTTGAGACCAGAGGCAGTCTGTGTAATTTAGCAAGACCCTGTTTCAAAAAAGTAAAAAAAAAAAAAAAAAAAAAAAAAAAAAAAAAAAAAAAAAAAAAAAAGGCCTGGTGGTGCAGCTCAGTGGTCCAGCATTGTAGAGCATGCAAGTGTGAGGCCCTGGGTTCAACCTCCAGTACCACACACACACACACACACACACACACACACACACACAAGATCTGCCCTTTTAAGACCTATTGGCATAGCTCAGCAGTACAGTGCTTGCCTAGCATGTGCAAGGCTTTGGTTCTATCCTCAACATTGAAAAAGAAAAAAGAGAGAGAGAGAGAGAGAGAGGGAGAGAGAGAGAGTGAGAGGGAGAGAAATCAGAAACCTACTTTTTCAGCAAATATCAAGTATACAATATTTAATATTATTAACTATAGCTATCACACTGTATCTTGGATCCTCAAACCTTATATATCTTACAACTAAAAATTTAAAGTGTTTGCAAGCATTTATCAAGTGTTGATTTTATTTTATATTTTACTTTTAATTTTTTGTGGTAGTAGGGGTTTGCATAGGAGAAGGCCGTGGCAGCCCACTCCCAAGCCAATCTCAAAACAATCGGCCATTGAAAGCCCTATGAGGGTCATTATGAGTCAGATACGACTCGATGGCACCTAATAACAACAACAAGGGGTTTGCACCCAGGGCCTCGTGCATATTTTGCAAGTGCTCTACCACTGAGCTACACCCCCCACCTTTTTAAATTTTTTATCTTGAGGCAAAGCTTTACTAAGTAACACAGTCTTCCTTTGGCCTCAAACCTGCAATCCTTCTGCCTCTGCTTCCCGAGTCATTAGGATTATAGGTGTATGTCACTGTGTTCAGCTCAAGTGTTTATTGTAAGCCATGCATTGTTCAAATATTTCTATACATTGATTTACTTCATTCATGTGGCATTATTTCATGGGACATTATGTCATTTCCCTGTGTTATAGATGAGGAAACAGACACAGAGAAACCAGGTGACTTGCCCAAGATTTCACAGGTTCCAAAGACCCAAGTATCAACCCCAGTGTTCTACTGTGTATTTTGAAGAGGTACCTAGTGTCACTCCAAGCAAACACCACAGCTGTTAAGCATATATTTTGCTCTTTTTATTAATATCTGGAATTTTTAATACAGTAAGCACAATTTTTAAAAAGGATAGAAATACATTGCGATATTGGGACATAATCTTATTTTATAAAACAAAAGCCTTTAGAAGAATTTGACCCTACATGTCTTTTCTGTAATTTTTATACATTCTGTGAGATCTAGATTGTTTCTGGAACCATACTCTATCCAAATTAGCTCTTGATGATACCTTTAATTGATTATGGAGCAATAACCCTTTGCCATGCAAATCTTGGAGGACTAATGAACTGGTTTTGCAGAGTGCTTTTCAAAAACAGAAAAATATAAAGCTATATTTCAACACAGCTTATTCTTTGTACTATTTTTATCACTGAGATTGAGCAGCAAGTAGATAATGAACTCACCCTTAAAATGATAAAGCTCAATCATATATTTCAGATGATGCATCATTATGTAATGTCCAATGGATAATTTAAATGCAGAGCTTTCAGCTGAAAGAAATTTTCTCCACCAATATAATACCAAAAATGAACCTTTTATCCAAGAGCTACATGGAAAACAGATTCACTATTGTTGCAGCATCATTATGTTCCTCCTGAGAAAACTAAATTCAGCTAACTGGATGCATTTAAAATCCATGCAACATCTGTGCTTAAATTTTAAGCATTACTAATGTTCTAGAATTTTCCCCAGAAAACCAGGGACCAGGCTGCTTTGCAGGCTCTCAGTCATGACTTATCTTAGAAGTAATGACAGAGACACAGAGGGTAAAAATGTGTTCTCACTGCACCAACTCCAGGTCCTGCAGGTGGGGTGATCCGTTAGCAGGGCCAGGGTTAAAAATGCTACCAAACCACAAAAGATTTGTAGAGATTGAAGATCTTGGCAAATGCAGTCCATGCATCGTGGTCAGCAAGAGTTGGTGAGATTTTGGAACATGTGCTAAGATTAAAATAAGGCTTTGTGCACCAGTATTTGCAGAGCTGGCAGCATTATATGGCCGCTGTGTAAATAGCAGCAAGTTTCTAATTATACCAAACCAATGCAACCTGCAGGACTAGCACTAAATAGCACTCTCTAGTTCTGCTTTAAGAAATTTAAATTCAAGCTGGTCTCTTAGTTAGGATGGACTGATGCAATTACAATCCTCCTCCTTTTAATTGATATGGAGTCTCTCTATGCAGCCCAGACTGGTCTTGAACTCTCAATCCTCCTGCCTCACCCTCCTGAGTGCTGAGATTACAGGCATGTGCCACCACTTCTGGTAACTGTAATCACTTCTAATTTGAGCCTTTTGATTCCAAGGCCATGAGTATTCACACATAGGACCTCAAGTGTTTCACTTGATCTTAAGCTCCAGGCACCTCAGTGACCAGCAGTGTTTAAGAGTAAGGGCTCTGGACTCAGATTTCCCTATTTGAATCCTGGTTCTGCCACTTAGTAGCTTTATGGGTTTGGGGGGAGAAAGTAAGCTCAATTTCTCTGGTTCCTCATTTGTGAAATGGGGATAAATATCTCATTGGGTTATTTCTGGGATTAGTGCATGGAAAGTGTTTGGAAGAGGACTAAGGATGTAAGAAATGCTCATTTTTTATTATCACTTTTTAAATTATGGACAGAGTAGGAATGATAATGCCTGCAGTATTGTTTTGAGAATTAAATGAGATAATGTATGTCAAATGTTTAACATAATGTCAAGCAAAAGCTGTGCCCCCAACAAGAGTGGTTAATTACAGCTGCCATTTGCTGTGAGCCTACCAAATACCACACACTGTGAAAGTACTCTACACACATCCAGCAACCCCTTTGAAATACATACTAGTAATAGTCTTATCTTACTGAGGATATAATGGAAGCATAAAGAAGTGTTTTGATCAAAGTGAGAGGAAAGCTGGGCACTTTAATTATGATAATATTAGTTCATATAAATGATAAGCTCATAGTTCTTAGTAGTTTAACATAATAGAATGTTAGTTCTCATGTAAAAAAAAAAAAAAAAAGGGTAATCCTAATTGGTGAGAATCCCTCCTCAAACCAGGAATCCAAAACTTAGATATTTTCTATGGTGTGCCTTCACAGTTTTTCACACACAGACCCCAAGGTAACCGTGCTTGTCTACTTCAAGTAGGCAGAAGGAGAAAGAACATGAGGCCAAACTGCATATAGTGTTCACATTCATATTTCATGGATAGAATGTAGGGTGGTCACACCTAGCTGCAAGGGAGGCCAGTAAGTAGAGTCCAGGTGCATGCCAAGGACACAGCAAGCTTTTGGATAGGCCAGTTATCTCTGGTGGTAATGGTGAGACTCAAACCCAGCATGTCTGACCCCAGGTAATTGGCCAACATATTCTCTTTCTGCCTTTATACATTTTCTTTTTCCAAAAAGCAGCTTACAAGCTATAAAATATCATAAAAATACAGATTGTTATCCTTATTCTCTCTCTGGTACCTACTTGGCCTCCATAGAGCTGAATCCTCTGACTCCATTATAATATAATTTGAATTAAAAATACTTTTCAAGACTGGTATCATAAATAAACAGCTTTAATGATCTGATTCATTAATATTCTATTTGTTTGGCTGCTATTATTCCTTTTCATTAGAATATTATGTACCATTCACCAAAATTCACTCATTTAATCTGCTGTTTAGTGGATATTTCTGTATTTTTCATATGTGTCCTCTGAATACTAAGTTAATTGAGTTAATCTCATCCAAAATTCTACTTTTTTTTAAAGGTCTTTAATTGAAAAGTAGTAAGCATCCAATAGTGACTGAGCTTTTAATTGTGTAGCTTAGAGGTTTGTGATTTTAGTCAGTGACATTTAGATTTGCCCGGAATTAGATTGTCCTTCCACTGAAACTGCTTCTTAAAATTGTTTTGGCCTTAGGCTGCTTTAGCTTTTTGGAACATGCAAAAAATGTCTAAAGTTATCAGGAACAAAACATGTCAGAAATCAAAAAGGAGCATAGTATCTGGTTGAGTCTAGTGTCAAATCTCCCTAAATGAGTTATATTTAAAAAGGCTCTACAAGATGATTTGAGATCTTGTGGGTAGATTTTCAAATGCTTCATTGCTCTAACTCTGTATTACTTTGTGATATGAGGACTATTAGGTTGATATTTTGTACTTGGTAGAAGGTCTCTTGATTACAATTTGACATAAAAAAGATTACCATTTAACATGAAAAAGATTGAGAATACCGAAATTTTCTCTTTTTTCCTAGTGTGTGACATTTTGGGACAGGTTACTCCACATGTCACAATACAGCATAACATACCAACAAAGGAGAACAAGATCAAAGCTCCATCTAAAGGAGGAATGAAAGAAAATCCAAGATGGAGGATTCTTCAAAGTTAACTCTAGGCACAGTGGCTGGTGGATTTTACAAAAGGAGATACAGATTAGGCAGCATTCAGTTTCACTAAGGAAATAGATGGAATCAGAAGGTCAGGGAGACCATCTTCCACTCCAGGGTAGACCAACACTTTACCCTCACTATTTGGCTGCTCTAAGACTTTCAATTTCCTCTGGAATAATCAGGGAAAAACCAACATCAGCTGAACTGTGGCTAACACATTTCCTTCCCTTAATAGAAGATGAGAATAAGAAAAACCTGGCCACACATAGAACATTTGCCCTTAGAATCAATGAGAAAAAATTCACTGCAACAAATGTTCCAAGATAATTTTCAGATGTGAGATGTTTTCAATCTCCAATTGCTGCTACTTTTTAGGGATACTCAAAAATGGGATTGTTGGGGATCATCTGGAAGAAGAGATATATCACACCCCTCACCTATCCTGGAGAATCTGACATATCATCCCAAATTGGGCTTACTATTAATTCCACATCCTCCAACTGGGCAACTGTCACTAATTTCCTTCAGTAAAATTGAAAGGTTTTAAGTAAAGCCATAGATGACTCTTGTTTTCATTGGTAATTCAGAATTTTTTAGTATTTCCCACTTGAAAATCAAAATTCTTCAATAACTCATGTTAGGGAGAAGTATTTTTCATCTTTCGTACCAGGAATCATTTTTAACAAAATCAGATGGAATGACAAAATGTGCTCATTGTCCCTCATTCATCTTTCTCTGTTCCTTGCTTGGATTATTAAATAGATGACATACCTATTTTTAGTACAGGCTATAAGTTATGTGACCTATATGTCAAGGAAGTCCAATGAAGAGTAGTATTAATTGGGGCACAAGTGTTTGTGGGAAAATTCAGGAAGGAGAGTTTAAGATTGATATTTGAGTGGGTTCAGGGAACCAGCAGGGGGGGCATCACAATCCATTATTCTTCATCGCAATTGGCCCTAATTTTGAATAGATTAAAAAATGGATTGACTCTCAAATGAAAATGGTAAGAACTTCATAATGATATCTGAAGATAACATTTAGTTATAAAAAACCCAAACCATTGTAATAATCTCATTTTCATATTCCATAAGGTGTCATTCTTGTCATTATAAAGAAAGAAAGCAATTTCTACTATGGTGAAAATAATGTCTGATAAAGACAGCTGAAACAAGCTCTGATCCTCTTTTGTCCTATTATCTTATAGAACTGGGGAGGGGGAATCGAATAAGCATTCACAGTGGAAAGGCTTGAGTACTTTAGTATTTTTATTAAGATTTAATTATCATATTCTGATTTTACAAGTAAATAATACCAGAAATAAGGGTATACCTACATGTGCATTTTTTAGAGAGCATAAACAAAAATGGGAATCACTTGTAACTTCTCACCACTAGCAATGACCACTTGTAGTCGACATTGCAGTAATCTATGAAGATCCCCTCTTCAGAACTATGCACCCATACCTCAGCAATTGAGAATATGGTTACTGAAAGCTCATTGTCTTACTCTTCACTGAAAATTACCCTTACCTGCAGGTATTTGCCTCACCAAGTTAACATCCTATCTTAGTACCTTCAACATGCTATAGCAAAATACTAACAAGCTAGGTGGCTTAAAGACAACATAGATTTATTTCTCACTGTTCTAGGGATTCTGACATCAGGGTGCCAGCACAATTGAGTTTTAGTTGGACCCTCTTCTAGTATATAATTCTGTTTTTCATTACTATCACAAAATACTTGAGGCTGCCTAACTTTATAAAAAGAGAGGTTTATTTAGCTCATCATTGTGGAGGTTCCAGGCTTGCATCAACTCAGCTTCAGGGAGGATCACATGGCCTATGATGTCACAACAGTAGAATGATATGCAGCAGGAGGAGATCACATCTCCAAACAGGAAGCCAGAGAATGATTTAGGCGTGGAGCTTGCTGATATATACCTCACTCTCAGGAGAGCTTAGGGTTCCCGGGAGAACCATTTCCATCCCTTTCAAGGGAAATTTCCTCAGTGACCTAAGGTTCTCCCATTAGATTTCATCTCTTAAAATCCTACCACCTCCTATATTGCCACACTGGAGAACAAGCTTTCAACCCATGAGCCTTTGGGAGAGCATCCAAAGCCATAGTTTAACTGCATCATTTAGATTTGAGACAGCCATCTTCTTCCTATGTCCTCACATGGAAGAATGGGTGAACCATTTTTCTGGAATCTTTTTTTAATAAGGGTACTAATCTTATTCATCAGAATTCCATTCTCATGATCTTATCATCTTCGGAGACACATCTCTAAATACCACCACTTTATGGATTAATAGTTGAATGTATAAATTTTAAAGGGATATAAACATTCAGCCAATTATACACCCCCATGATGGGCAGCCCCAGCCAATGGCCACTTCATGAGTTCATGCAAAGTTTTAGCTCCTGAAATTTCAAAGGGCCTTTCCAGTTCCAGAAAACTCTGTGGAATTGTCTGATGAATCCACTGCAACCTCACTGCAGGTCAGTTTCACCCTCTGCCCAATCCTGCTCCCTTATTTCCAAGCAGGGGCACCTCAGGGAGTGCTCTCCAGACAACTTTCTGCAGGGAAAGTCTGCCTCTGGGAATGCAGTCCAAGATAGCAACTTTTAGCATTTTGGTATATTTTTTTCACCACATATATTTTAAAAGATTTCAATCACACTAAATGTGTGTTTTGTATTCAATTTTTTATTTAATGTTGTATTTTGAGCATTTTAATTTTCTTGATTTATTTTAAGTATACTTTATTTAGTAATTTTACAATTCAATAAATGAATATGCCATAATTTAACCACTCTCTGTTGCCGCTAAATTTTTCACATCATAAATAATACCAGCAAGGACATTAGACAGCTTTATACATAAATCTATGCCCATTTCAGTTGATTTCATGAGGCTCGATCCCAGAAGAATTGCCAAGAATATGAACTCTGTCAATAATCTCTACATGTGCTGCTAAATACTACCTGTAAATAGTTTTCATATCACATTTTAATGGATTTGCTTTTCCACTACCATTTAGGATAGTACTTATCTCACCATTCTCTTGCCAGGATTGAATAATGTTCTTGTACTGAATTCAACTCTGGGCAGTGCTCTTTAACATCTACATGCTACTGTTGGGTTGAAGTCTAAAATTAGCCTTTTCATCTGACTGAACTCTCCTAAGATTCCTGTAAACTTGTTGCAGGTACTACTTTATTACTTTGATTTATCATAAAATCTGTACATCAGAGCCATGTTAAGCAGTTCTCCTTACCTTGGATTAAAGTTATGGTGACTTTTATTATTAGGTTCTTGATTTTATTAATCTCTGTATCTTCATTAGCACTTAGTGAGGGTCCTTGTACATAACTAGTGTGCAATAAAAAGACATTATAAAATAATTCATTGTTAGTGGTCATTCAGCTTGTCAATTATACAACTTTCTTACTGTGGTCCAGAAAGCCAGTGTAAATCACTGAAGTATACAGTCAACTAACTACTGATCTTCCCCATTATAAATGCAATGCGATCTTCTACAGAGCAACTGCAAAGTAATTTGATAGACAAGTCCTTTGATGGCAATGTACCTTGTTTTTTTAAATTTAACCCTTAAGTCAATTGACTATTGGTACTTAAAGAGTTCAAAACAGAAGCCACAGAGAATGTGATTTTCTCATTTATTCACTTATTTATATTAATATGTGTATTTTTCTAACTGTGTGCCCTTAAAGCTATGGTCTTGGACTTACATATTAACAATAATTAATGTATAACAACATAGTTGAATAAATATACAGCCATATTTGCTTAATGAGAAGTAAACTATTTTGAGTAGCATGGTCTGCCAGTTTATACCTGAATAAGATTAATTAATAAACTAAATGGAAGTGGCTGTTCAGACCACATGGAACTGTTTTCTAAGCAGCTCAGACCAGATTCTCTCCATATACATTTCTATTCAAGGAGAAAATCTGAAAGTCACTTCTGTTTCAAGAAACATCAAATTGTGATTTCCTGCCCTGACTGAAATCTCCAGTTTCTAGGTACTTAGTGAACTGTTTGTGAAAATATATATATTGGCTAAAATCAATGAACCTATTCTAAAGATCCTAAACAATACCTTTTGGTATAAAAGAATTAATGTGAGGGCTAATACTTCAGAAGATGAGCAGACCTACTTTCACATCTAACATTCAAAAGCTATAAAAGCATGGTTAGTAGACATTCATTTTTGAAATCCAGCATTAGATCTAGGTTATTTTTATTTACAAGTTTACCAGAGGCTATATGGCAATAAATTTAACTTGTAGAGTGAAGATTTTCTACTTCTTCCAGTCCATGAGGAAGGACAATTGCAGTAGATCATTTGTGATAAATTTAAGATGTGCAGGACTTTAAGGGCAAGGGGAAAGTGAGGAAACTCAGGGATAAGGATTAGATTGAGTTTTTTTCAAAGTAACTTGCATGAGTCTAAAAGCACCAAGACTAAATGCCTCTACTATAAATCCCCCAAGGCTCTCTTTCTTGATTTTCACTCAAATATCCATGCAAGAGCAAAATGAGTTGCTTTCAATAATCAAAACAAATCAATGAACTAATGAGAGTCAATGTAGAAAACAGACAGCATCTGCATTGCAGGAATGTAAATGGATGTGATCATAAAATCAAAATACTATTGCATTTCAGTAATTTAGGCCCATCAGTAAAAATCTTTCAATAGCAGCCACCTGAAATTTTTCAAGATAAGTCTTAATACTTCTAACTCTCAGGGAGAGGCACAAGGCAAATTCAGTATTACATGATGAATGCCCATATTATTTCTTCATATTGTAGAGATTTCAAAAAGATGCTTAACGTGAGAATGTGACTTGATTATAGAATGTAAATTGGCTTGCTATGAGATAAAGCTTATACAGACATGAACATAAACCAATGCAGTTCCTGTGGTAGATATGCTCAACCATGAAATAGCAAATTATGAGGTCGAATTAAATCTTGACACTTGGTAATTAAGAAATAACCGCTGATTCACATGATTCTCAAACCAGAGTTGAGATTGGAAAGGAGAGTCTTTAACTTGGGGAGATTTCTTTGGAGCCCTCACTAGTCAATTTTAAATGCTCTGTTGTATCTTTGGGCAGACCAAGGTATTACTCAAACACATGCTAATTATTGTGATCCTTTTATTTAAACATTTTCTTAAAACTTGACCAATTCTGTTTATAATATGCTACATCAGAATCTGCCTGCAGCTGTAGCACTGTGGCTTCTGGTCCTGTCAGACCTCAGAAGCTAAGACCTGGTCAGACCTGGTTAGTCCTTGGATGGGAGACCGCCTGGGAACACCAGGTGCTGTAGGCTTGGGAGAAGGACCTGGCAACTGACTCCCCAAAGTCAATCGACCATTGAAAACCCTATGAAAGCACTGACAATAGTTTTGCCTGTTGTATCTAGGGTTGCTATGAGTCAGACACCGACTCGACGGCACCTAACAACAACAACATCAGAATCCATGAATAAATTGTATTTGGTGGATATGAGTGGGTAAATCACTAGTACTCGTATTCCAGATTTGGCTGTAGTTGACAATCATATATTCTCTGAACCTAATACACCCTGATCTTATGTATTTATGCATTAAAAGAAGGTGATTTTTAAAATATTATTACTGTCCTTTTTAAAAACTGTCTGTTCATGCATTTTTAAGTACTACAAGTAGGGTAGAACCAAGGAGAAATAGAGATATTTCAGGGGAAAAAAATCTCTGTTCTCTTTTAACATAGCAAAATTATAATAAGTATTTGCCACCATTTGCCTAGGAAGAGAGAGAAAGTGATGGAGACAAAGAAAAATGTAAGTATGCCATCAATCTTTAGAGAAAAAATGATTTGAATGATTATAAAAATGATATTCAGGTATTTATTATGTGTCACATTCCCTGAGGATTGACATTTCAAGAAATCCATTAAGTATGTTTCTCCAATAGATCATAATTTTTTCTTTGATTGCTAGCCAACATTAGCTTTGTAATCCCTTTCTCTAAGCTTCCCTGAACTCTGAATTGCATACATATGTGTCCATGCACACACACTTATCATGGTCAACGATATGAAAAGTGTCTCAATAGACAAAGTCTATATGTGTCCTAGAAAACCAGAGTTCAGATTGGAAAGGAGAGGCTTTAATGTAGGAAGATTTCTTTGAAGCCCTCATATGTCAATTGTAAAAGCTCTATTGTACCTCTGGGCAGGCTTAGAAAGTCAAGGCATTAATGAAATTGATAGAATTGGAGCCATAGTAGGCAGAATATTGGCCCACCCAAAGTGCTGCTGTTAGGTGCCATTGAGTTGTGTCCGACTCATAGCCACCCTATGTACAATAGAAGGAAACATTCCCCAACACCATGCCATTTCCAGCACTATTGTCAGTGCTTCTCTGCTATTCTTAGGATTTTCAATGGTGAATTATTTTGGGAGTGGATTGCCAGGTCCTTCTCCCTAGCCTACAGCACCTGCTATTCCAAGTGGTCTTCCCACAAGGACAAACCAGGTTGGCCCTGCTTAGCTTCTGAGATCAAGGGGGATCAGATGCTAGGGTGCTATGGCTGAAGACCACCCAAACTGTACATGTCCTAATCCCTAGAAACTACCAATATGTTACACTACATGACAAAGGAAAATTAATCTTGTAGAGGAAGTTGGAGCTATGAATCAGCTGACCTTAGACAGGGAGATTATCCTGGATTAATCAGGTGGGCCCAGTGGAATCACAAGTGTTCTTAAATGCAAATGGAAGTGATGGAGGGTTCATAGTCAGAAGACACATGATGACAGCAGGCAAAGTTAAAGGCAACCTCTCAAAGCTAGAAAAAGCAAGAAAATAGACTTTCCACTAAAGCCTCCAGAGAAGCACACAGCCCTCCTGATGCATTAGTGTTAGCCCAGCGAGACCTATGTCAGACTTCTGATAAAGTTGTAAGTAAATAAATGTCTTTTAAGTCCCTAAGCTTGTGGTAATTTGGTATAGCAGCAGTAGGAAACTAGAGTGAATACATTTTAGTAGGGAGTGTGTGGAAGTCATTTTGGAATTGTGAAGCATGGAGAATCTGAAAGAATTCTGAGTAGCATATTAGAAAATGCCTAGGTTACCTTAAAGAGACTACAATGTAGAAGTATGAATGTTGCTACCCCTGCTAGTGAAAGTGGAAGAAAATGAGGAACATGTCACTGAATACTGGAAGAAAGAGTCTCAGTGTTCTATAGTGGCAGAAATCTTAGCAGGATTGTATCTTACAGTTGTGTGGAAAGCAGAATTTATAAAACATGAAACTGGACATTTAGCTGAGGAGATTTCTAAATTATTCACTGAAAGGGTGATCTTGTGTCTTCTTGTTGTCTGTGGGAAAATATAAGAAGAAGCAAATGAAAAAAGAAAAACCCTGTTAAACAAAAAAGTAACCACAATCGAAGATTTGGGAAATTCTCAACCTACTCATATTGCAAATCAGAATGTTGGATCACATAAAAGACTATGATGAGGTTAACAGTATGACTCATAGATACACACAGGCATTCATCAGAGGCTAAAAATTGAGAAGAGATTATCTTGGAAAGATCTGTAGGAGGTTCTCTTGTCTAATGGAGTGATACACCATGTTGTTTTTGTTAGGTGCCATCAAGTTGGGTCTGACTCATAGTGACCCTTGTAGGGTTATCAATGGCTGATTGTTTTTCCAGGATATACCACAGGATACCCAAAAGTTCTTTGAGGATTTTGTATAGGGAGAAACACCACCAGTTTTGACTTAAAAATATAGATAAAATATAACATGAAAGTGGTTGTTAGAGAATGAAGAGACACTTGTAGCTTGAGCAATAGGCAACCAAAAACATTAGAGTAGGTGCTAGTTCATAACTAGAATTCATCTGGAAAGGTCAGTGTATTCCCTATAAGGATTGAATTAGGATTAAAAACTCTTGAAAGCAGAAGGAACTAGTAGGAAGTAGACTTCCCTCAGGAGAAGGATGTGGCAGTCTACTCCTGAAAAGAATCCTGAAACAATCAGCCATTGAAAACCCTATGAGGGTCGCTATGGGTTGGATGTGACTCGATGGCCCTTAACAACAACAACAACAACAACAACAATATGAGACATTGGTGGTGACAATAGTGAGTTTATAAATGTTTGGGTGACTACTTATTGGTGCTATTTAAGACCATATCAATTGGGAAACAATTTCATAAGTAAGATATATATGAAGCCTCCAGCCATACCACTGTGGTGTCTGATCCCGTCAGATCTAGGCCAGGTTGGGCCTAGTTAGTACTTGGATAGGAGACCACTTGGGAACACCAGGTGCTGCAGGTTTGAGAGAAGGACCTGGTTACCCACTCCCAAAAAACATTCTGCCATTGAAAACCCTATGAATAGCAGAGAAGCACTGACAACAATGTTTTGTCTGTTGTACATAGGGTTGCAATGAGTTGGACACTGACTTGATAGCACCTAACAACAACAAATGTGAAAGCTTTTAGTTTGGCTGATATTTACAACTTCTTCTGTTAGAACAGATCATCCCAGATGGCACCTATCTATAAGTCCAACGTGTGAGAATCTACAGTGACAAAGATATTTGTGTATGGATTTGTATTTCAAAATCTTTCAACTGATAGGTAGTCTTGGTTTAAAAGAACAAGGGAAAGTAATTCTTGCAGAACTCCTACTTGTTTTCATTTGCCCTTTCTGACAAAAGACACAAAAGTTTGTGCAGGACTCATATTCTTCATATTCTAGGTCCCATGCCTTACACAACTTGGGTAAGTTACTTCATACATTTTTCACAAGGTGCAGTGCAATGTATATTTGTCCCCATTTCTATTCTTCAGATGGAAAATTGAAGCCACATGAGCGAAATAACTTGGTTATGCAGTAAGAGAAAACTTAGGCATTTAAAATCAGCTCTACATAGGAAGCAGAGGCAGGAGGATCACAAATTTGAAGCCAGAGGTAGCCTGTGTAAATTAGGGAGACCTCATCTGAAGATTCAAAAAACAGAAAGAAGGCTAGATGTACAGCTCAGTGGTAGAGCACTTACAAAGTATGTGCAAAGTCCGGAGTTCAGCCTTCAGGTACTGTAAAATAAACAAACAAACAAACAAACAAATAAATAAATAAATAAATAAATTCAGCTCTACATAATTCTAGAAACAGCTCTTAATCACCCCATTGTCCTTTTTATAACGTATCTGAAAATGAACTGCTCATATTCAAATGTCCCTGATAAAACTGGAGGGTGGCATGTAATTCTAAAGCACAGATTTTAAGCCAGATGTGATGGTTCATGTTTGTAATCCCAGCACTTGGGAGGCTGAGGCAGGAAGATGGTGAGATTAAGGCCAGCTTGGACTACATATTGAGTGCCAGGCCAGTCTGAGCTACACAGAGAGACCCTGTCTTTTTTAAAAAGCAGATTTTTCAATACAGTAAATAGATTTAGTATCATTTTTATAATCTTCCTGACTGAGATTAGGGAGACAAAACTGAATTAAACAGAAAATGCTCTGAGTTGAGATCAATTGTCTATGAACATTAGAAAGGAATAGTAGTAGTAGTCAATATTTCTAGACTACATATTCTGACCAAATACTGGGCCAAGTAAATACAATAAAGTATATTTTCTACACTTTAGCTGTCTTAACCCTCCCTCATGGAGAGTCTATTTTATAAGAGGAAGAAACTGAGGCATAGAAAGCAATTAACTTGAGGTCACAAAACTAGTTCCTGGTTGTGAGCCTAGGCTCTAGGCTCATGCTTAGGCCACTGTGATTTCCTGCCATAGGGATAACTTCTTGCACACACACACACACACACACACACACACACACACACACACACACACAGGAGGAAGGGAGAAAAAAGAAAGGGAAGGACATAAGACATAAGAAGAAAGGGGAATAAGAAACCCTGGCAATGTAGGAAGGAAAGAGACATAAGACCACCTTGTAACAACATACAGCAAGTTAAATAACCTATTCGTTTTGGGTTACATTTAAATAGATGTTGGGTGGGATTCAGAAGACAAAAAATGCAATTGCACAAGATGAGAGAGCATGAATTATTTTGTGCCCGAAATTCCCTTTGGCAGCTGAAGATAAGCTGCAGATGGTTACTGACTGGATTGTCACCTCATAACATTCCAAAGTCTAATAAGTTTTCCTCGCCTCATTTATCTGAACCACCTAAAAACCCTAGGACAGTTTTCCCATCATCCATTTCCAACAGGTTAATATTGCTGTTTCCCCAATCTGCTATCTTACACTGCAGCTGGTACCTCCGTTCTACGTGGGCCCCTGAGTCATAAAGTGTGGGTACTTAGCAACCAGATCAGATAAGAACAGGATGTTCCATCTTTAATGGTGTGATTTACAGTTGAATATGGCCTTCCATATCATTTGTTAACATTTTAGACTGTAAACTGATAACTGACAAATATTTTGGTCTGAAATTTACCATAACATTTTAATTTCTTTTTCTTGGTACTGGAAATGACTTTAACTGCATAATAACAAATTTCAAAGGCTGACTCACTATTTCCCCATTCTCATTTTCTTCTTCGTGTTGAGGGAAACAAGAAATGAGTTATTGCTAAAAAAAATACTAATAGCCACCAACTTATTTCCTGACATTTGAGCATGCTTTGAAGCCATTGGTAGTATATTATGAATCAAAGCCAGTTTAGAAAATTTCATAGCCACATGAATCATTGTCTGTTTTTGACCAACTACAAAAGGAAATAGTATACCTGTCTTTCTCCTACCTGGAGAATCAGAATTCCTGTTAGCTTAACTGCTACTGAGGCACCTAATGAGAAGAGAGAACCTGAAAAATGTCAGTATTTACTAAAACTGGCCCACTGGAAAGAAAGTCATGTCTCATAATGGGCCAATTGAGCAACTTCTTACACAGTATAATATAAATGACACTTTCCAAGAGATTCTTGTCCTAAATTTCTTCTCCAGTCTTGACCTCAAAGTGGCCAATGTAAGTGCAATTCTCACATTTCTTATTTCCCTAGGTGAAGATATAAAAGGTTTTGTTAAAGTGGGAATATCTGATAGGGAAAATACTTGAGGTCATGTAACCATGAGAAGCTGAGGAGAGCAGGTTTTCCAGGGAAAGAGATTCAAGACTGGTAAGAGAATCAGAAGGATTGTCTTGTAGAAAAGTGGGTATGGAGCAGGAACCCAATGAGCAGAGATCAGCACATTTTCCTGAGCTTAGTAGGTAATGAAGACAAGTGAGAGACTGGGTCAGGGTAGGAAAGAAAGAGAAAAGAGGAACAGAGAAAATGATAAGCAGAAAGTAAGAGTTTGGGAGGGGACATCAGACAACCTGGCAGCTTCACATCTCCGCTGAGTTGAGTTTGAATAAGATGAAAATATGGTTGCTGGAAATTGTTATAGCTTCAGAATAATTATTTAAAAGTCTGCCTAAAAGTTAGTCAGAACGGCCGCATTCTAAAGGTAATGTGGGGACACTAGAATCATTTGTCATCTTGAAGTCCTATCTTGGCTGACCCTGATAGTAAGCAGATGAGCGATTATTGGTACCATGATTGGATTTTGTTAGGATAGGAGACAGAAATAGAGATGGATCTATTTTCTTTCCTTTAGAGATTTGACATTTTAAAAGAGATCCCTGCCAATGGAGAATTTGGTGAAGGTTGCTCTTTTATAGTGGAAATCTTAAAGAAAAACATGTTGTGTGATGATTCATGTGAGAGCGCCTGACAATTTAGATGAGGACAAGGTATTATTTTAATGCTGAAAAGAGACTGGGAGTATATATGATACATCAGAGGAAAAGCATTACATTTGTAAATTAAATTGCTCTTTTCAGTACTTATGGAATGGTTGGGCAATCCCTAAAATGTGGGGACTATAGGGAAAGCATGGTGGACTTTGGAGTTAGATGGATCTGGGTCCCTTATCCAATGCCTCGGGAAACACACTTCTTCATCTCTTTCTGCTTTAATTTGTTTACCTATAAAAAATAAATAATAATAATTAATAATAATAATTAATAATAATAATAATAACCAGGCACTACACCAAACACTTTATTTGTATTACCTAATTTAATTCTTACACTGACTCCATGAGCAAAGTATCATTAAGAATAAATAAAATCAGGTACATATGGCATTTGGCAATTCCACGGCACATACGGGGACAAACTAAACTTCATCCCTTCCTCTAAATACTAAGATTTATGATCCTAGACGACAGCCTCCTAAGTCATGAATAGTACATGGTTAGAATACAGAGTTTTTCTGTTTTCTATCCATTTCGACAAATTTGGATAATTTGGGTTCACTAAAAGCAGATCCTGAGTCAAAGATGTGGGTGCAAATTTATTTGGGAGGTGAAAGAATGAAAAATGACAAAGAAAAAAGTCAAGAGAAGGTAAGTTATTAAGTGAGTCCCCGCTTTCAGCATTTGGGGCTCAATTATACTGGGGTCCTTTTATGAGACTATGTAGAACATATCTCAGAATTTCTTTGTAGGAGGCAACAGAGCTAGACAATTTGCTGCTGTTAGAGTGTCACCCCTGGGACATTAATTTTTCCCTTTTTTCTGGTCTGGCACAGGTTCACTTTGGTTGAGCAAGACTGCACAACCAGAGAGGGACGAGACCAGGCTAGTATCCTCCGGAGAGCAGAGGGAACACTAGCTTCTGCACTATTACATTAAACTTCAAATCTCAGGTTTATGCTGGAAAGAGTGAGTCACCAAATTTCAGTAAGTGTACATTTCCTTTATTCGAGAAGCTCATGTTTCTGAAAACACATGCCTTGCACAAACCCAGCCGTTCACACCACATCTTTGGATACACTGGAGACACACAGAGGGACCATTTACCAAATGGCTGTAGCTATTCAAAACAAACTGTTACATGCATAAAATCAACTTCTGCTTGTCTCTAGCTATGTGCCCCTGCCAAGACACAGCTGGGAAGTATTAGGAGTGGGTATCATCAAGAAGAGAACATCAACAGAGAGACAATAGAAGGGAAGGAAAAAGAAACTTACTGTTTAAGACCCCAAAGGCAAACAGATCCAAAGACCTAGAAGAACCCAGAACAACAGGGTGTCTTGTAATAGCAGAACCATCAATTTATGGATTCACTTTTCAGTTAATGTAATGACCTAGGTATTCAGTCAGGTAGTAGACATTGAGAGAACCAGGCTGGTGAACATAAAGTCTGAAAAACCCTGAGCTATATCTCTGGATAAATGTTGAAAGTAGTTTGCAGGGCGTTTCCTAGCAAGAGGTGCAAATGTAAAACCCACTATACTTGTCTTTTAGCAAAGTGGACACAAAGATCAGGCCAGGCTGGGGAGTGGAACAGTGGTTAAGAGGACATTTGAGTGAGACATGTAGGTGCTGGAGAGTGGATGGAGATGGAGGGATTTGGTAGTCTAACTACTTCAATGCCTCCACAAAAAATGAAGCCATTTTCTCTGCTTCTTAATAAGCTCATGTGCAAGCAGACAATTCTAATGCCCTCTGATAAATGTCACAGTTAATAAGAGAGCACTTGAGGGTGGCAGAGGGAGATAGTTTATTAGGGCTAAGGGAAGTCAGAAAAAGTACCCTGCTCATCTTAATATCGTTTTGGAATTTAGAGGGATAT
Organism: Pedetes capensis; assembly: GCA_007922755.1. Lineage (NCBI taxonomy): Eukaryota > Metazoa > Chordata > Mammalia > Rodentia > Pedetidae > Pedetes > Pedetes capensis. The sequence goes on from VMDO01010942.1 coordinate 18,193, forward strand.
TCAGCTTGAATAGGAGGTGTGATCAGAAGATACAGTGAATGTTTAAATAAAAAAATATTACAGTAAAAGACAGATTGCCATTAATCTCCCTCAAAATAATTCCCCTGGCTTTGAACGAGCTTATCCCATCGTTCTTGCCACTCTCTGAAGCAATTTGGGAATCCTCTTTGGTGAGTCTTTAGTTGCACTGTTGTGGCTGCCATAATGTTCTCAATCCATTCAAAATATTTACCTTCAGGGTCATTTTGACTCTGGGGAAGAGTCAGAAGTCGCACAGTAGCAGATCTGGTGAATAAAGTAGGTGAGGACACATCATAATGTTTTTATTTGACAGGAATTGCCACACTAGAAGCCATGTATGACTTGGAAAATTTTCACGATGGAGGATGAAACTGAAGACATTCATGAAAGAGGACTTCCGCAACTGCTTCAGAAAGTGACAAGAATGATGGGACAAATTTGTTCAAAGCCAGGGAGAATATTTTGAATGGGATTAATGGCAATGTGTCTTTTACTGCTATAATTGTATAAATTTACACATTCAACCATATATTTTGATCACACCCTGTATTTAGTTTGAGGATGTAGGGTGGATACATCAGCTTGAAACCAGAAATGGTATCAAATATAAGTGGCTGTATCAAATATTCCATCTGTCCAGAGAAGGAGAGAACAAGGGGAAGGGATCACCCCCTGGGAAGCGAGATAGGAGCACACTGGCAAAGCAGAATAAACCAAGTGCGGTATCACATCCAATGGATGAAAAGTGAAACCACTGTTTAATAATAAAACCCCTTTATTCTAGCATCTCATAGTATGATCAAAAAGTTTTCAAAAACATTTTCCAGAAAAAGGAGTTGATTTCAATCATTACTGTTTTTTAAAAAATATATTCAAGCCGGTGCGGTGGTGCACGCCTGTAATCCCAGCGGCTCGGGAGGCGGAGGCAGGAAGAAGGCAAATTCCAGACCAGAGGCAGTCTGCATCACTTAGCGAGACCCTGTCTCAAAAAGCAAAAAAAAAAAAAAAAAAAAAAGGGCTGGAGGTGCAGCTCAGTGGTCCAGCACTTGCTATTCAATGTGATTGTATAAGCTTCAAAGCTTTGGGGATACTGGCACAGCACCTCTCTGTACCCCAGGGACGTGGACAGAGGATGAGAAGGCTGCTTGACAAGGATATTTGAGAGAAACATCCCTCCTTATCCTGAATGGGTCTGGTGTGGGGGTGTGAGGGCGTGAGGGAAGTGTGCACCTGCAAAGTGGCATCTGAGGCTTCCCATCAATTTCTCTTTCACTGAAAAACTCTCTCCTTTCCAAAGGGCATCCCAAGTACACTTGCTTTTGTTCAGCCAAGCTCACTTGCCACGTTCAGGTAGATAAAAGGGGAGCTGTTTGCTATATACAAGAGGGACATATCAGCACCCATTTTAATAAATCATATCATCTTGGACATGGCAGCAGGGTATTGTAGTCAGCTCATTGGAGAATCAGGACTTGGTTTCTTGATCAATGATTAGAGATGCCCAACATTTGGGGACTATACAACAGCCTGACTATAACTGGAGCTGATTCTGGTGCATCACTCATAGCACAGGGCAGACACAATTACATGTAAACACCCCTAAGAATCCAAGTGGAGATATGAAACATTCTCCTGCCCCTCTCTCCTTGGCATTGTAAACCCAAACAGCCTGAGGCACTATGGTTGCACGTTAGAAAAAACTCTTGAGATAAGGGCTGACGTTATTAATTTAAGAATAAGACAAATTTGGTAAGCTCCATCTTATGATAATTTTACTCCCAAGTCAACCTCAGACCTGTATTTTGGCTGTGCTTCATTATTAGATACTGTGGTCTGGGATGCCCTAAATATGGATTTGGGTAAAAACAATGCTTATAAAAATTTAATTGCTTAGCATTTGATTAAATATATTAAATATGAAAAAATAATGAGTGAAGCCAACTTCTTTCCCGGAGAATGTTCAAAAAACTTGAAATGTACTATTAGTGGCTAAAATAAATAAGCCAAAGAAGGAGGCCCAAATTATGTTTATTAGTAGATCAAAAATGGTAGGCTGTGTTTCTCAAACTTAGTGTGCATATGAGCCTGGGCATCCTGAAATAGGCAGGTGAGGATTCTGTAGGCCTTGGGTAGGACACAAGGATCTGCATTTCTAACATAGTTGATTTCTACCAAGCTGATGGTACTGTTTGGGTAATAGCATTTTAAAAAGGAAAGGTCTCAGGTGAGAGATGTTTATGCATATACACCTGGTGCCCCAGTTGCTGTGTCATGCTGGGAATGTGACTTTGTGCATATTCATCTCTTAAAGAATTTTGACAGCATTGTGGTCTTTGGAATCTCTGCAAAAAAATAAGATCAATAGCAGAGAGTACAAGGGAGTTGGCATCTATACGTTTTGGGGTTGATTTCAAGTTTTACACTTATGAAATGTATGACCGTGAATGAGGCATTTAACCTTCTTGACACTCGTTTCCCTCAGTTGTTAAATGTGTGGAATAATCTCTGTGTTTCTATATCTGGGGAGAGTCTTTAAATCAAATGATAGAGAGTGCTTAGTATTTGTCAGGAGCTGTGATATGTCCTCGACACATATTAACTCATTTAATCTTCACAAAAAGCTAATGAAGTAAACATTACTGTTATCCCATTATTCCTGAGGGAGTTCAGGGCCCCTGAAAAATGTGAAAACTTGGTTTAAAACTGTATTATTAAGTTCATGAAGAATGTGGCAGAAAATTTAGAATAAAGCATGTTGCTGTTGTTAGGTGCTATCAAGTCCAATCCAAATCATAGTGATCCTATGTACAAAAGAACAAAACACTCCCTGATTGGGTGCCAGGCACATGATCTTATTTATGTTTAAGCCCCTATGGCAGACACTGTGTCAATCCATCTACTTGAGGGTTTTACTTTTTTCATTTACCTGCTACTCTCCCAAACATGATGTCCTTCTCCAGGGATTGATCCCTCCTGACTACAAGTCCAAAATACGTAAGACACAGTCTAGCCATTCTTGATTCCAAGGAGTACTCTGATTGTACTTCTTCTAGGACAAATCTGTTGGTTCTTTCGGCAGTCCATGGTATATTCAATAGACGTCTCCAGCACCACAATTCAAAAGCATCAATTCTTTTTCTGTTTCTCTTGTTCAATGTCCAGCTTTCACAACCATATGATGCGACTGAAAATACCATGGCATGAGTCAGACGCACCTTCGTCTTCAATGTGACATCTTTGCTTTTCAATACTCTAAAGAGATCTTTTGCCACAGCTTTTCCTAGAGCAATGTGTCTTTTGAATTCTTCACTGCTGCATCCATGGGCATTGGTTGTAGAACCGACTAAAGAAAAACCTTGGACAACCTCAATCTTGTCTCCATTTGCCATGAAGTTGCTTACTGATGCAGTTGTAAAGAGTTTTGTTTTGTTGATGTGAAGGTGCAATCAAATTGAAGGCTTCTTTGATCATCAGTAAATGTTTCAAATCCTCTTCACTTTCAGCAAGCAGAGTTGTCATCTGAATAACACAATTTGTTAATGAGCCTTCCTCTAACCACATTGCCACATTCTTCTTCATAAAGTCCAGCTTCTCAGATTATTTGCTCAGCGTAGAAACTGAAAAAGTATGCTGAAAGGATACAGCCCTGGCACACACCTTTCTCGACTTTAAACCAAGCAGTGTTTCCTTGTTCTGTTCAAACAACTGCCTCCTGGCCCATGTACAAATTCCTCATGAGTATAATTGCTCTGGTATTCCCATTCTGCACAATATTATCCATAATTTGTTATGATCTACATAGTCAAATGCCTGTGTACAGTTGATAAAACATAGATAGACACCTTTTTGGTATTCTCTGCTTCCAGCTAATACCCTTTTGGCATAAGCTATGATGTCTCTGGTTCCATGCCTTCTTCTGAATCCACCTTGATTTTCTGGAAGTTTCCTGTCTATATACTGCTTCAGTCACTTTTGAATGATCTTAAGTAAAATTTTGTTTGTGTGTGATATTAATGATATCATTTGATAGTTTCCACATTTGGTTGGATCTTATTTCTTGGGAATAGGCAAAAATATGGATCTCTTCCAGTCAGTTGACCAGGTAGCTGTTTTCCAAATCTCACTGTATAAAATAGTGAGCACTTCCAGTGCTGCATCAGTTTGTTGAAACATTTCTATTGGTATTCCATCAATTCCTGGAGCCTTATGTTTTGCTATTCCGTCAAGGCAACTTCTACTTCATTACTCAGTACTGTTTGTTCCTGATCATGCAAACTCTTGAAATGGTTAGTAATCCACCAGTTATTTTTTGTATAATGATTCTGTATTCCTTTCATCATCTTTTGATGTTTCCTTCATAATTGAATATTTTCCCTATAGAATCTTTCACTAGTGCCATTAGAGACTTGAATTTTATTTCAAATCCTTAAGCTTGAGAAGAACAGAGTGTGTTCTTCCCTTTTGGTTTTCTTTCTCCAGCTCTTTGCACATATCATTATAATATTTGATTTTGTCTTCTGGAGCTGCCCTATGAAATCTTCTGTTTAATTGCTTGACTTCATCATGTCTTCCTTTTGTTTAGCTGCTTGACATTTGAGGGCAATATTCAGAGTCTCTTTTGACATGTAATTTGGTATTTTCTCTCTTTTTTTCTGTCTTTTTAATAAACTTTTGCTTTCCTCATGAATGATGTCTTTGATGTCATGCCACAACTCTTCTGGTCTTCTATCTTTCATGTCTAATGCATTAAACCTGTTCTTCAGGTGATCTCAACTCAGGTATAGTCAAGGTCGTACCTTGGCTCTTGTACACTTGTTCTAATTTCCTTCAGTTTCAATTTGAAGTTGCACAAGAGCAATTGATGGTCTGATCCATAATCAGCACCTGGTCTTGTTATGACAGTTGATACTGAGCTTTTCCATGATTTCTTTCCACAATTGTGGTCAGTTTGGTTCCTGCATATTCTACCTGGTAAGTTCCATATGTGTAGTCACAATTTATGTGTTGAAAAAAATGTATTTGCAATGAAAAGGTCATTAGTCTGACAAAATTCTGTCATACATTCTCCAGCATCATTTCTGTCACCAAGGCCATATTTTCCAACTACTGAGCCTTCTTCCTTGTTTCCAATTTTTACCTGAGAGGCTCATTTTCTGGCACTTATGTGACAGTGTTTCTCTGCTGTTCATAGGGTTTTCAATGATTAATTTTTGGGGGATTGGACTTCCAGGTTTCACTCCCTAGTCTGTCTTAGTCTGGGAGCTCAGCTGAAATCTGTCCAACTTGGGTGACCCTGCTGGTATCTGTAACACAAGTGTCATATCTTTCAGCATCACAGCAACACGCAAGCCCCCACAGTACAGCAAATAGACAGACATGTGGGGGAAAACAGAAACTCATGTATTGTCTATTGCTCAATTAGAGCATGTACAGGGACTTTATGCTGTTAAGGCAGGATATCTTCATGTTCAAGTAGGTCTAGGAATCATCTCTTCATGTCTTGTATTTTCAAATGTGTCACCCTTAACAGCTTAATACTGCCTATCACAGGAAAAAAATTGTAATCCCACATGTATTTGTTTTCCATGTTGCATAAAAAAATGACCACAATCTTATTGTTGTTGTTAGGTGCTGCAGGGTAAGGTCCAACTCATAGTGACCCTGTATACAACAGAAAGAGACACTCACTGACACTGTGCCATGCCTGGCACTATGTCACTTCTTCTTAGTTGTTCATAGGGTTTTTAAGGTATGATTTTCCAAGATTTTTTTCAGGAGTGAGCAGCTGCATTCTTCTCCCATTTTTGTGCTGTTAGGGATTGAACTGAGGGCTTCAGACAGCTCAGAGCAGCACCTAACATCAACATCAACAGCAAGTATATGCTCAAGGGGAAAAAAAGACCACGATGTTAGTGACTTAAAACAACATCCATGTATTAGCTCACAGTTTTTAGGTCAGAAGTCTAGACAAAGCATAGCCTGGTTTTCTGCTCAGGTCTCACAGGTTGTAGAGTATTGGCAGTAGTATATTCCTTTCTCAAGACTATGGACCCAAATTTTCTTCCAAGGTCATTCAAGTTGTTTTGAAGGGCATATGAAAATAGCACCTGGACAGAGGTCCTCATTTTGATATGGTCTTCCAGACAGTGGCTGCCCTCAACAACTAAAGCCATCCATTCCTTGCTACATGGCTCCTTCCCATAAGCTGTCTCATATTTCAAATCTTTTTTCCTAGAAGAACCCACACTTTAAAGACTTGTCTGATTAGGTCTGGCCTGCAGAAGATAATCTCTCTTTCTTAACTCTTTGATTACCATCATGACACCTATGTCAAAAAGTGAGTGTACACGATTTTGACAGAAAATCAAGAAAGAGGTAGAAAAAGGTATTTTACTTACTGTTGATGGTAGCTGTTGTAAACACATGGATCCTATACAATGAAATGTTCAGAAATAAGACAAATTTGCTTCAAATTATAGTTCCATAAGGCAGAGAAAATGATTGTAACAGGGAAACAGAACAGTAAGATAAAATGAAAGAGAGTCAGAGGCAGGCCTTTAAACATTGAAAAACACGATCAGTGTGGCTGATCATCTACATGTTGAAGGGACTACAAGAAGATGCACTAGATGTTCAAAACTTAAAGTCGGGACAGAGACAAAAACTATCTGCACAATTTGCAAGGTACCATTGTGAAAAAATTATTTTACAACTTAACACATAAAATATATTATTATTATTATACATAATCTCTCTTTTGCTACCTGTCATTGTTTTTATATTTTCAACTAAATTCGTTGGTATATGACTACATGCCAATTTTTATTTAGCCAATTATATATTTTGTCTTATAAGAGTACTTTGCATTTAAATGATGCACATCACTAATCACATGATGACTTCACTCATACATACCAATTATTTTGCTAATTATGTTCTTATTTTGTTCCTTGTAATGATTTCTGGGTTGGTAGAGTGTTTTTGCTCTGCACTCTCTGAGGCCCTGGGTTCAATCCCTAGCACGTAAAAATTGGAGAAGGACCTGACAGCCCACTCCCTTAACTATCATGAAACAATCAGCCATTGAAAATCCTTTGAATAGAAGAGAAGCATAGTGCTGGGCATGGCAGTATTGGGAAGTGCTTCATTCTGCTGTTGTTTTGAGGGGCATACCTAGGGTTGCTACAAGTGGGGTTGACTCAAGGGTACCTAACAACAACAACATTTGGTTTTGAAATTGATAGTCAAGGCTTAAAATTAAATGTGTCAAATAACATTATTTCTAAAGTTTTCATAAGGTATAGACGAGCTTGGAAAAATACAATCCAGTTATAAATATATTGAGCTGTGAAAGTCAATTATTACATGACAAAAAATATCCTGACTTCTATAAAATTATTTAATCAGATACAGATAAATACTACAGGAAATATATGGAGAGCAAGGTATAGTATGACGAGTTCTGGTAGCAAAAATCAAAATGAGAACAGAAAAAAAAAACACCTTGAATTTCTGTGCAAGACAGGATACTCTGCTTTATTTATAGCTCAATCCCTAAGACTGAAGACTACTATTTACATGGTCTGGGAAGAAGTACAGAGCACAAGGATGTTGATAACATTCTTCTTGCTCAATGTGAGGAGAGAGAATAAGTTAGGGCTTTCTAGAAGCCTCCTGCAGAGGAAACAGCCAGGGTGAAGAAGGTAGCCTGAACACAGTAGCAGCCCACACTGTGTTGATGGATCAAGGAGCAGTTTGCAGAGAGCTGGTGTCTGCATGAAGCTTCAAAGTAGCAGCAGCAGTTTGTTTGTAACATCAGATGCCTCATTTTTTATATTTAAAGGGCTGTCAAAGGAGAAGTTTTGGTTCCAGTAATGGTAAAGAAACTTGTTTCAAACTAAGTCTCACACAAATTAAAAAAAAATAATACAGCCATTGAAAAATATTTAAAAGTGCTTCTGACAATGTAAAAAGGTAGATCACTACAGGAAACAAATGTGGACTTAAATCATAATTGGGATGCAAGGGTATATAGAAAAATAATCCCACAAAAGACATGCAAGTAGAAGAGAAGCCTTTTATGGGGGGTGTGGGAGAGTGGGGAGGAGGTGCACAAGAGGGTAAGGGGGACTTTATCTGTGCAATGAAACACATATATGGAAACATTACAAGGAAATGCATATCAGAATAAATTAAAGGTTACAATAAAAAATTATAAAAGATTTTTTAAAAGAAAAAAAGAAAAATATTAAAAAAAATACTTACCTGAAGGCACTGGAAAAATAAGCAAAGCAGGTAGAAGTAAAGAGAGTATGAGTATTAAGAGAAAGTAAATGCATGAGACAAGTTCTACATCCAAGTCACTTTTCCATGAAGGCTCTTTTTAGTCTCTGCAGTGTGCAGTGGCTAAAATTCAGGAAAAGAGCTATAGTCTTATTAGCCTGATGTATCAGAGAGTGTAGTCTCATCTGTCAGAAAGGTTGGAAAGTCAGTAAGTCTTGATGAGTAGGAACCAAAGGGGAAATATATACATTTGCCTCAAATATTTGTCTGCCACAGGTGCTCCACATGTGCAAAGGAGACTACAAAGAACACAGGAAAAACCAGTAATTGGATGATTTAAAAAGATAAGCACTTATTCAAAAATAAAGAATTTTAAAGAGTAAAAGCAAGAAAGATACATAGGAATTTCAGCTGTTTTCTGCCACAGAAATTACGAACTTTGGAGATGGAATGCTAAAAAGATATAGCACTGTAGGAGTAAAGACTCAGTTCCCGGAATGAGATTAAGAAGAAAGTTAAAGTAGATTTAACACTGCTGTTGTTGTTGTTAGGAGTTAACACGACTTAGGTGTAAAATGAAGCTGCCATGAATACAGAGTGATCAGCCATTTCCTGATAGAGGAAAATCAAAAAATTTAAGAGAAAGATAAAGATAGTACAGTTTTTAAAAATGTTATCCAAGATGTCCAGTATATTATAAGGTATTACTTAAAATATGCACAGAAACTGCAAACAGGAAAATGAGTAAATAGATAAGGCATTCAATAGGAAAAAGCCCTGACATATAGTAAATACTACAATTAACAGAGAAGAATTATAACTTTAAAGTAGCCAAAATTAATGTGTTTGAAAATATAAAGGAAGACAGTCATATTGAGTGGACAGCTGTCCTTTTTTAAAAGAGCTCAACAGAGTAGAGGACACAGACTAGAGTTTAAAAAAATTAAAATTTTAATGGCTGGATATTTCCTTAATTTAATGAAAAATTTAAAGGAGCACATTAAAAAGTCTTAGAAACTCCAACAGAGAAAATGCGATGAAAAATACACTTGGAAAAATCTTGATCACATAGCTAAAGTCAAGGGATAAAGCAAAAATCTTGGAAACATTAATAGAAAAAAGAAACATTACAAACAGGAGAACAACGATAAGAATATGGCTGGTATCTCAGCACAAACAATGACAGCCAGAAGTCAGTGGAGCAATAGGTATAAAAAGAAAAAGATATGCCCTGAGTATTTAAGAACCAGTCAACATATACTTCATATATCCATGTCAATTAAGACATTTTGTGGTAAACAGAAACTTAGTCCATTACTACCACACAGATTTACATTATATATATATATATATATATCTCAGTGGGTAGAGCACTGCGCTGCAGTCTTTGAGGTCTCGAGTTCAATTCCCAGCACCGCAAAAATGGGAGAAGGGCCTGGCAATCCACTCCCAAGGCAATCCCGAAACAACCATTGAAAACCCTATGAGGGTCGCTATGAGTTGGATACCGACTCGACGGCACCTAACAACAACAACAACCATATATATATATATATATATATATATATATATATATGCTAAAGAAATTTGCTTAGGTTGAACCCAAATGGCACCAAATGGAAACTCCTCAGATATACAGAAAGAAATGAAGAGCATAAATCATAAATATGTGGAAAAATCAAAGGATTTTAAATTTTTTTCAAAAAGGAAACAATGTTCATTGTAAAATATATAGCATAGTATTTGAGGTTCATAACAAATGTTAATATAAAATATATGACAACAGCTTAAATTATGATAAAGTAACTAGAATTAATTATATTGCCTCAAGGTTTTTGCAGTTTATGTGAGTTGGTAAATATTAATTCTGAGTGGAATGTGATAAATTAATAGATGAGTATTTTAATCCCTGGAGCAGCCACTAAAAAAATTGAAGAGTTATTGTTAAAAAAGGCATTAATATTAAAAAGGAATAGTAAAAATATATACAATTAACACATAAGAAGGTAATAAAATGAAAAAATTAGACTTAACTAGTAAAAAAACAAAGAGCAAGATGTTAGGTTTAAATCTAATATTGATATTTTAATTAAATGATCCAATTGTTTTACTTAAAAGACAGAAATTGTCAGAGAAAATAAAAAAGCAAGACCCAATATATATTGTTATCAGTGAATTCTTATACTTTTATGTTGCCTTGACATCCACTTTGACTACAGGTTGGACTTTCTCATACCAGAAGCAGATCAGAGTTACCCATGATGCAGTGCTCAGTTCTCTGCCCTCTCCTAGCTCCTCATTGTGGTAAGTCTCAGTACCCATCCTACACAGTGCCTCATGGTGACCAGCTCTCTGTAGGCCAACTAGGTATAAGCTATTGGTCTTGCCTCACATCCCCTATATCTTGTATGTACTGCACAGATATGCCACAGTACCCAATATCCAGCCACCATGTAACTAGATGAAACTCATGCCTGCTTCCTCCAAACACCCCAGTTAACTCCCCCAAACTTGCTTAGGTAACATCCTGGATGGTAATGAAGAACTTAGCCTTGGGGTTGGGGATGTAGCTCAGTCGTAGAGGGCTTGGCTAGCAAGCATGGAGCCCTGGATTTGGTCCCCAGCAGTGGATAAAAAAATGAAACAAACAAACATAAAACCTCAAAAGCATTCAGCTCACAGGTCACCCACTGTCTCTTGTTCCCCACCTGCTAGTTGAGTGTGTGTGTCCAAGATGGCTCCTCCCTTCTTGTTGGCCCTGTGAGGCAGGCTGCCCTCCTCTGGCTGGATCTGTGAGTAATAAATTGCTTCTCTTCTTTCATGTATTTTGTTGAATTGCCTCCTCTGTGTCTCACTTGGCCAACACATCTGAACCTAAATTCTTTCCCAGTCAGTGCTCTCTTATAATGTGACTAGCAGTAGGAATAAACTGGACACAAGTCAAGCAACAGCTACAGATATCTGCCAGTATAAAGAGGTTTCCTGTGGGAGAGACTCCTGGCCATGGGTCAGACAGTTAGGTAGTTGGCTGTTGCCAAGATACAGAAATATCCATGAAGATCAAATTAGGAAAACCACACTGCACTGTCCTTGAAGAATTGAATTTTAAATACAAAGACACAAGGTAAAATTAAATGGGAGAAAATCGATATTTCACATAAAAATAATCATCAAAAATTGGGATAGTTATATTCATCTCAAACAAAATAAACTTTAGAGCAAAGGATATTATCAGAGAGAGAATCAAGCCATAACAAAAGGCTAATTTATCAGACAGAAAGCAATCCTAAATGTTTATGTGCCAGTACCACAGTTTCAAAGACAAAAAGAAAATGGCAACTAAATGGAGGAATAAATCCACCGTGGCTGAAGGTTTGTAAGTGATAAAATAGGGGAAATCATTAAAGGTATAGAAGGAGCTTTTGCTTTTGATTTTAAGGCAGCAATGGGAACTGAACTTACATTTACCTCACATAACTAGAAAACAGGGCAAAGTACATCAAACAACTGCTTTTAGGAATTGAGCAACAGGCAACACAAAATTGTGATCCTCTGGGGAAGGGATTAGGTATGGAGAGCCTTATAATCATGCGTCCTTCTGCCCAGGTGTCCTTTCTGAACGGTGCAAGGTCAGCTAACTGGAGCAGATTACAATGGTCTCACTCAGGAGAGGAGAGAGTAGTTGTAGTTCAAGGAGCCTAAGTTGGTCAGAATTTGTGGAACAGAGGCCCTCAAAAGAGGAAGCCACATAGAGAAGGAACTTAAGAGATCTGCAATGGGTCACTCTTGAGTCTGTTGCTAAATACTAAGCCACACACGTAAAGGTTGAAATAACCCTGAGGACATGCAAAGAATGACTGGGGAGCTACAGTACTCATAGTGACCCTCATAGGGTTCTCAATGGCTGATTGTTTTGGAATTATTTTGGGAGTGGGCTGCTACGTCCTTCTCCCATTTTTGCAGTGATGGGGATCGAACCCGGGTCCTCAGACAGTGCAGAGCAGCACTCTACCAACTGAACTACACCCCAGCCCCAGGGAGCTACTAGCTGAATTATTCCTAGAAGAGATGAAGCCTGGAGCTGTTTGAGCTCTGAATGGCTGGAGTGGACTCTCCTCACTGCTTATTTGAGTAATATGGCACAGACAGCATCAGAAGTCTCCTCCTCAAAGTAAAGGCAGACCTGGAACCCACCCTACTGAAATGAATAAAAATAAGGCTTGAACCAATAAATCTAACTGACAAGAAACTTACTTGCTGGCCAGAAGAAAGCTTAATTCTCTTTAAATGAAACAACCACAATCTAGACACCGAACAATGTAAAACTGTAAAGCTCAGCATCCTTCAAAAACATCCATAAAAAAATTTAGAAATACAGGGAAGTAGGTCATTATGACCCATGCTGTGGTTGTTGTTCGGTGCTGTGGATCATATCTGACTCATAGCAACCCTACGTACAACAGAATGAAACACTCCCCAGTTCTGTGAAAGGCACATGATCTTTCCTATGGTTAAGCCCATTGTTGCAACTGCTATGTCAATCCATCCAGGTGAGGGTCTTCTCCATAAGCAGGGGTAAAACCAGTCAATAGTTACAAGCCTAGAAACAAGATAGATAATGGAAGTCAAAGGCAAAGATTTTTAAATTTTTCATTGTAAGTATGCTTACAACTTATAGAAAACATGGTGATAATAAGAAATGAAGGACATGAAAAATAACCAAATAGAAATTCTGCAGATTAAAAAAGGTAGTATCTAAGATAAAAAATTTAATATATTAAAAATATTTTGATAAATTCAACATTAGTGATAAAAATCAGTAAACTGGGGATAAAAGATTACTTCTTCAATCATATTGTTGTTGTTAGGTGCCATCCAGTCAGATCCAACTCATGACCACTTTCATAGGGCTTTCAAAGGCTGATTGTTTCAGGATTGCCTGGGGGAGTGGGTTGCCACATTCTTCTCCCATTTTTGCAGTAGTAGGGATTGAACTCGTCCTCAGAAAGTACAGAGCAGCACTCTACCAACTAAACTAAACCCCAGCCCTCAACTCTGTAAGACGCTATGCAACTAATATACTTACTGGTGAAGGACCACACACTTTCCCCATTAAAATTGAGAGAAGGTAAGGATGTTAATTGTTACCACTTCTGGTAAGCATGTCATTGGGCATCCTAAAATGTGAAATCAGGCCAGAAAAGGAAGTAAAAGTCATATATTGAAAAGGAAAATTAAAATTGTACTTATTCACACAGGTCATGACCATATTTGTAGAAAATCCTAAAGAGTCAACAGAAACAAAACAGAACAAAACTACTGGAACTCAAAGTGACTTTAGGAACATTTTAAGATACTCTGTCAACATAAAAGATTGATTGTACTTATATGTTGTTTTTGTTGTTAGGTGCCGTCGAGTCGAGTCCGACTCATAGTGCCCCCATATAGGCAAACAAAACACTCCCTGATTCTATGCTAGGCAATGATCTTATTTATGTTTAAGCCCCTGTGGCAGACACTGTGTCAATCCATCTACTTGAGGGTTTTCCTTTATTTCTGTTGACCTGCCACTCTCCCAAACATGATGTCCTTTTCCAGGGATTGGTCCCTCCTGACTACATGTCTAAAATACGTAAGATGCAGTCTAACCATACTTGCTTCCAAGGAGCACTCTGGTTGCATTTTATCTAGGACAGATCTGTTGGTTCTTTTGGCAGTCCATGGTATATTCTCAATACATGTCTCCAGCACCATAATTCAAAAGCATCAATTCTTCTCCTGTCTCCTTTGTTCAACGTCAGCTTTCACAACCATATGATGCAACTAAAAATACCATGGCATGAGTCAGGCACACCTTTGTCTTCAATGTGACATCTTTACTTTTCAATACTCTAAAGAGATCTTTTGCCACATCTTTTCCCAGAGCAATGCATCTTTTGATTTCTTGACTGCTACTTCCATGGGTGTTGGTTGTAGAACCAAATAAAGCAAAATTATGGACAACTTCAATCTTTTCTCCATTTATTGTGAAGGTGCATACTGACCCAGTTGTAAGGATTTTTGTTTTGTTGATATTTAGTCACCATCCATACCGAAGGCTATGTTCTTTGATCTTCATCAGTAAATGTTTTAAATCCTCTTTACTTTCAGCAAGCAGAGTTGTGTCATCTGCATAACACAGGTTGTTAATGAGTCTTCCTCCAATCCTGATGCTGCATTCTTCCTCATAAAGTCCAGTTTCTTGGATTAGTTACTCAGCATAGAAACTGATGAGATATGGTGAAAGTATACACCCCTGATGCACACATTTCTCAACTTTAAACCAGGCAGTATTTCCCTGTTCTATTCAAACAACTGCCTCCTGATTCATGTACAGATTCCTCATGTGTACAATTAAGTGCTCTGGTATTCCCATTTTTTGAAGTGTTGTCCATAATTTGTTATGATCCACACAGTCAAATGTCTTTGCATAGTCAATAAAACATAGATAGTCATCTTTCTGATATTCTCTGCCTATGGCTAATATCCACTTGACATCAGCAATGATGTAGTTGGTTTCCCTCCATCTTCTGTATCTGGGAGTTCTCTACATATATACTGCTGCAGTCTCTTTTGAATAATATTTCGTAAAATTTTGCTTGTCTATGATATTAATGATATTGCTTGATAGTTTCCACATTCAGTTGGGTCCCCTTTTTTGGGAATAGGCACAAATATTGATCTTTTCCAGTCATTTGGCCAGGTAGCTGTCTTTCAAGTCTGTTGGCATAAACATGTTAGCACCTCCAGTGCTGCATCTGTTCGTTGAAACATCTCTGTTGGTGTCCATCAATTCCTGGAGCCTTATGTTTCACCAATTCCTTCAAGGCAGATTCCACTTCATCCTTCAATACCATTGGTTCCTCTTCATATACTATACTATACTTCTTATACTCTACTGTACTGTTTATATACTAGCATTAATTAAAATGATTTAATTTATGGTTGTATCAAGTAGACAAATTAGTTATAAATACATTTTAAAGATGTACAAAATATTTATAGGTCACTTCAAAAAGTTGACGAGAGAAATAAATAATAACCTAAAATAAGCAGAGAAATATAACATGTTTTTGGCTGGAAGATTCAATGTGTTAAAAATGTCAATTCTCTCTAAATTGATTTATAGATTTAATAATTCCTACCAAAATGACAAGATAGCTGTCCTTAGATGTAACAACTTGATTATAAAATGTGTATGGGAATATAAAGAACTTAAAGTGGGTAAAACAATTTTTAAAAAGAGCAAAGTGACTCATGCTGTCAGCTTTAAGACTTACTATAAAGTTACAGCCTTCAAAACAATGTGGTACTCAAGTAAATGACAGAGAAGACTTGGAGGGGGGGAGCATACAAGAGGGTAAGGGGGCACCTATATGAATAATGTACATCAAAATGCATATATGGAAATGCCACAATGAAAAGCATGTTAGAATGAATCACATTAAGGTGTACATTAAAAATGTCCAATAAAAAAATCAAACTTAAAAAAAAAACAAAAACAATGTGGTACTGGCATAAGAATAGAGGAATAACAATGGAACAAAATAGAGAGCTCAGAAGTAGACCCACTCATATATGGTTGATTTTTAATAAAGTTGTCAAGGCAATTCAAGGAGGGAAATAAGAGTCTTTTAAACAAAAATTGGAGTGACTGGACAAGTGCATGGAGGAAAATAAAACTTAACCTTTACCCCACACCTTTTTAGAGTAATTTGGTATGGAACATATATTTATTTAGAAACTCTTAGCCAAAAAGCTTCTAGAAGAAAATAAGAGAATAATTTCATGAGTAGGTAACAAAAAAAATGGATGAATTAGACTTTCTGAAAATTTTCATAGCAGAAATGATGATTAAATTTAACAGATAATGGTACTGACATATATTTAAGCAATTAAATGCTACTCAATAATAAAAAGAAACTACGATATATAAAACAATGTAAGGAATAGCAAAAATCTTATGCCATATGAAGAAGCCAACTATCAATGGTATATACTTTAAGATTAAATTTATATAGAATTTTTGAAAGTACAATTTAATCTTTAGTAGCATAAAGCAGAATAGTAGGTCCCTGAGACAAGGGTAAAGGGGAGATGGACTTCAAAGGGTGAATTATTCTGAGGATGACAGAAGTGTAGTTGGACAAGTTCCGTGCACTTGTCAAAACTCATATGACTGTACATTTTAAATGGGTATAATTTGTTGCATGTAAGTTATACCTCAGTGATGTTAATTAACATTAACCACTGGCTTGAGAAGAGTACTCATAATGAATACACCTGAAAAAGGAATTGTATATAAAGTATATCATGAACTCCTCAAATCAACAGCAATTTAAAAATAGGCAAAGATTGAAAGACAATTTATGAAAGAAGACACATTAAGAAGATCTCAACAACATTAATCATCAAGGAAACACAAATTAAAATCACAATGAGATATAAATTTACTCTCATGATAATGGCTATTATTCAAACAAATCTGGCCATACCAAGTGTTGGCAAAGATTTAGAGAAATTGGAATTCAAATATTTTTGACAGAAATGTAAAATTATAAGCATTTTACAAAACTGTTTGGAAGTTCCTTATTAAATTCAATTCACATGTAACTCTTAAGACTCAGAAATTCCAGTTCTGTTTATTTTCCCTAAAGAAATGGAAATTGTCCACACAAAGACTTGTGAGTGAATGCTCATAGCAGATCTATTCTTAAATAGCTAAAACCTGGAAGGCACCAACATACCCATCAAAACAAGAATAGATAAACAACTTGTGGTATGTTCATAAAGTAGAAAAGGAATCAGAACAAAAGAACCAATTATTGAGAAACATAATGTAAACTTTGATGATCTCATTTGTGTGAAGTTCAAATTTATTTATTATGAAACAGAAAACAGATGATGGCAGTGGCAGGTAGGGTGAGAGTAGGCTGGAAAAGGCTATGAGGAGCTTTATGAAATAGTAATAATATTTCATATCTTACCTGTGGGATGAGGTGATGAAGGCATATACATACACACACACACACACACACATATATATATATATACATATATATGTGTGTGTATATATATATGTGTGTATATATATGTGAATATATATATATACATATATATATACATACACATATATATGTGTATATATATATATTCATCCAATTATGTGCTTATTAACTATACATCTCTCTGTAAGTTTTATCTAACACACACACTACCCTATTATTGTGTGTGTGTGTGTGTGTTGAATACACACACCCATATGTATGTAGATATGATAGAATATTCATTACAAAGTGTGAACCTGGTGGTCTCCTGCTGGTTGTTGTTGTTGTTAGGTGCCATGGAGTCATTATCTGATTGATAGCGACCCTACATACAATAGGTGAAACAGTATTGTTACTGCTTCTCTGCTGTTCATAGGGTGCTCAATGGCTGACTGTTTGTCGGGAGTGGGTTGCTGGGTCCTTCTCTCAAGCCTACAGCAACTGGTGTTCCCAGGTGGTCTCCCATCCAAGTACTGACCAGGCTTGACCCTGTTTAGTTTCTGAGATCTGACGAGATTGGATGCCACAATGGTACAGCTGCAGGCTCTTGCTTGTAGGCTTTAGATATTTTTGGTATTCTTTTTTGTTTGAATGTTTTCCCTAATGAGTGAGCTCTGCTTTATTTTTTAACAATGATAAATTTAAATAAATTAATAATAATGGAAACCATACAAGAGTTCTATTTTTGGACTTTGTTTTGGTTCAGTTAATTCTGTTATTGGATATTTGGTCTTTATATACTTTTCACCATTACAGACATTGATAACAGTGATAATGAGATCAAAATAATTATAAAACTAAAGAACTGTAGTTTTCAAATAAATGTATAAATTTCCAGAAGTACTCATTTTATTGTTTTTTACATTTGTTTGTTTGTGACAGGTTCTCCATATATAGCCCAGGCTGCCCTCTAATTTGTGATCCTCCTGCCTCAGCCTCTTGAGTGCTGAAATTACAGGCATGTGTCAGCATGCTTGACTTAAAAGTACTGATTTTGAAAAATGAAAACAGACCTGCACCTCTCAATATGCACAAGAGTTAATTCAAAATGGATAAAAGACCTCAACATGAAACCAGAAACTTTAAAATTACTGGGAGAAAAGATCAGTAATATGCTACAACATATAGGCATAGGAAAGCATTTCCTTAATAAGACTCCAATTGCTCAGGAAATCACAACAACAGTAGATAAATGGGATTACATGAAATTAAAAATTTTCTGTACAGCAAAGGAAACAATCAACAGAGTCAAGGAAATCCCCACTGAATGGGAGAAAATCTTCACATCCTATATCATACAGAAGACTAATTTCCAGAATTTATAAAAAACTCAAGAAAGCAATTCCCAAGAAAACAAATAACCCAGTACAGAAGAGGGCAAAGGAACTGAACAGACAGATCTCAAATGAAGAAGCTCATAAGGCTATGAAACACATGAAAAAAATGTTCAGTATCCCTATCCATTAGGGAAATGCAAATCAAAGCAACTCTGAGATTCTATCTTACTCCAGTAAGAATGGCCAAGATCAATGAAACAAATAACAACAAATGCTACTCAGCAGAAAGCACAAAGCACAAAGCAGAATAGTAGGTCCCTGAGACAAGGGTAAAGGGGAAATGAACTGCAAAAGGTGAATTATTCTGAGGATGACAGAAGGGTAGTTGAACAAGTTTATGCATTTGTCAAAACTCATATGGCTGTACATTTTAAATGGGTACAATTTGTTGCATGTAAGTTATACCAGCAATCAAAAACCATCAATGGAATACTACTCAGCAATCAAAAACAATGAAATCATGTCATCTGCAGCAAAATGGAAGGAATTGGAGAAAATTATCTGTAGTGAATGAACACAAGCCCCAAAAAAGAAATACCACATGTTTTCACTCATATATGGGAGCTGAATCAAACTTAAAGGAAAATATACTATACATAAATTGAAACATAATAAAAAGATCAATTAAACTTATTGTGTAAGGGACAATTTAAGGAGTGGAAGAAGGAGGGAGGGATCTGACAAAAGGAAGTAACGATGGGAGAAGACTGGAGTGGGAGGGGATGAATGAGGAGGAAGAAAGGGGAGAGAGGTCAATCTCAATTTAAACAGCATAACTTTGTTAGTACAGTGGAAATAAAAGGGGAAGAAAGAAAAAAACTACAATAGGTAAAATAATGGTAACAACAACAACAGTAATAACACCAAACGTTGGCAATAATGTAAATGGACTAGATCACTCATGTAATACTGCTGAGAATGTAAAAAGGTAGATCACTATAGAAAAAGTTTGGACTTAAATCAAAATCAGGATGCACGTATATAAATATTCTCACAAAAAGACATACAAGTAGAGAGGAGATCATTGGTAGGGAGTTGGGGCTAAGGGAGGTGGGTCATGAGAGGGTAAGGGGGAAGTTATGTGAGCAATGTACAATGAAATGCATATGTGGAAATGTCACAATGAAATACATGTCACAATGAAATCCATTAAGTTGTACGTTAAAAATTTCCAATAGAGAAGAAAATAATAAAATAATATTACTGATTTTAAAATAAATTTATATTTGACAACAACAAAAAAAACCTGTAGTAACTTCAGTCTAGCACTCTCCCAACTGGGCTATTTGGGCCACAACCTTATATTTCTTACTCTATTTTGTCCTCAGTTTTATGCTTGACTCTCTTCCATATTTTGGTTGAATGTGAAACATAGTGGCTTCTATTGCCATGGAGGGAACTGCATGTTATTTTTGACTCATGATGGTATCTCTAGGGTGAGCCATTTGATAAATGTTAGTGTCGATGTTAGGTGCTGTCAAGTCCTACTCAAAGTGTCCCAGATGAAACACTAGCTGACACTGTGCCATGCCCGGCATTATTGTCAATGCTTCTCTGCTAATCATAGGGTTTGCAATAGCTGATTGTTTCGGGAGTGAGCTGATAGGTCCTTCTCCCTAGCCTACTGTACCTGGTATTAACCATGTGGTCTCCAGTCCAAGAATTAATCAGGCCTGACCCTACTTGATTTCTGAGATACAATGAGGTTGGCTGCTAGGTTGGTTTGGCTGTAGACCATACAATAAATAGTCTTAATTAAATGATAGAATGCTTCACTTTAGGTGTGTGTAATCACTGCCTCTGTCTACTCTATTCCATTTCTCTTGCCTTACATACATGATACTCTCTACTTCTCCAAATCTTATTTGTTCTTTGCAGTCAAACTCAACTGTTAATTCCATTATGAGTTATTTCCCATTAGCCATTTTTATTTCTTCATTTTCTGAATATATCATTACATTTTATTGTTTTTGCAGTGTAAGTTCCCTCCTCAAAACACTGAAATCACAGGTCCAGGTAGTTTAATTCTCCCCAAACAACACAGATGTACCTAAAAGATACTATTCTATTCTCTTCCCATTGCTCTTATCTCTCTTCTAGAAACACACACACACACACACACACACACACACACACACACAATCAATCAATCAATATTGAACTGAAAAAGCTGATTTTCTAGGCTCATGAGAGTTGGAGAAGGGACCTTATGGCTTATTCATGTTTTATGATTAGTAGAGTCTAGGACTTACTCTTGCACGGCAGTTCCAACTGGTTACATGGTAAATACCAAAAAGTTATAGAGAGTTTAGTTTAGAAATGGAGATCATGAATTCTAATCCTCTTCTTCAATATTGAAGGCTGAGGTCTAGCTTAGTTGGTATAGCACTGCCCTGCACTCTCTGAGGACCTGGGTTTGATCTCCAGAACCACAAAAATGGGGGAAGGATGTGGTAATCCACTCCCAAAGCAATCCCAAAACAATCAGCCATTGAAAACCCTATGAGGGTCTCTATGAGTTGGACTCAACTCAGCAGCACCTAACAACAATAACAAGAATGTGCCTCATTGCTTATAATGCTAGGAAGATACTGCTTTAAAACATATTTCAAAGTTTTCTTCTTTTTTTCCAGCCTCAGTGTGACCTTCCCCTCCTCCACCTCCATTCTTTCTGAGGCATCCATTTCCCTCAGAGGATTAGGATTTTTTAGAGCAGCACACAAAGAGAAAGAGTCTGTCAGATCTTGCATACAAAGTAGAATTTTTGAGTCTGCAACCAAAAAATTGTGTCTTAGGAGCCAGCCTTCACAGATAGAGAAAATAGTTGAAAAATTCTTTTAGCTACCACTAGCATACTGTGAGCTGATCCTGACTGTTTAAATCACAGTTTATTTGGAGTGGAGAGACAAGATTGATTCCACCACTCAGACTGCACTGTGGGGTCTGGTGTTACCAGGAAGAAGGATCGTGACTGGTGACAGGCTTAAGGGCAATCCATGCAGAAGGGAGATGTTATGGCATGAATATGAAATGTCCCCCACAGGCTCATGTTTTGAAAACTTGGTCCCAGCTGGTGGAGCTATTTTGGAAGGATGTGGAAACTTTAGGAGATGAGACTTAGCTGAAGGAAGTAGGTCACTTTGTGGGGTATTTGGGGGTATATTATCTCTGGCCACTCCCTGTTTTACTCTCTGCTTCCTGGTCAGCCATGAGGTGAACAGCTCACTTCTGCCACACCCTCTTGCTGCCATGATATTCTGTCCAAGTACATGGGGCCAACCAACCATGGACTGAATCATCTGAAACCATGAACCAAAATAAATCTTTCTCCCTTAAGTTGTTCTGTTAGGTATTTGATCACAGTGATGAAAAAGTAACTAATATAGGAGATAAGATGAAAACCTGCCCTTTCTTCTGATAAAGTGGAGAAAGAGAAAGGAGACAGTAGGAGAAGAATTTGCTTTGCTACATGACAAGCCACTTTAAAATCTGGTGTTTTAAAATAACCCTACTTACTTGCTTTGTGATTCTACAGATCATTGATTCGGTTTACTTCAGTGAGTGGTTTAGTCTTGGCTGGGTTTCCTCTTGTCTCTGTGATCATCAGCTGTTAGATGGACTGGTGGCTGGTTGGTTTAGGGGGGCCCAGGTGGGCCTGCTTGTCTCTCTTTTGCAGTGCCCTCCGTTTTCAGCCAGCTGAACTGGGCTGGTTCTGGTGGAGATGGCAGTGTTCCAAGAGAGAAGGAAACAAGGCCTTTTGAGACCTGCAGGTAGAAAGATAAAATATTATTTCTGATGCATTTTATTGGTCAGTATAAAACATAAACCAGCCAGATTCATGGGACAGAGAAAGAGGGCCCACCTCCTAATGGGAAGATCTTGAAAGTCACATTGCAAAGAAGCATGAAAGAGAATAACTGTGGCCATTTTGTAAACAATTTTTCACAAAGGTCACTATCCTGCCCACTACCTTGTGCCTCTTCCACTTGGTATTAGAGGATGGTGTTAAATAGAATGAGAGGAAACAGGAAGCCACAGAACCTTGTCCTGACTCATGTCTGGGTCTCTAGGACATTCCAGCACTGATTTGGGGGAAAAAAGGGTATGACCTGCTGAGGCAGAGGGAAGTTCTGAGTCTAATCCCCAGGTTCTCTCCTGATTCCTTGGTGATACTCATGGTGGCACCACAAGTGTCAGCCTGCAGCTGATGGTGCTGGACAGTCACCTCCTAGCTTCTTGTGTTAGCATCACAGTGACCATACTGAAAGAGGATAAACCACGACCCTCTGGTTACAGATCTCTGCAGCCAATTGCAATTAAAGGAGCAGTGACTAGTAGACTGGAAGACTCCACTATGACAGAACCCAATAAGTACCTGCAGAGTAGCCTAAGACCCCTTTCAGGTAAAGGAAAGACACAGGAGCCTCCCTGCTCATAATCCTTAGGGAGATGGGAAGGAAGACTGAATATTTATCTGAAAGGCATCATTAAAACCAGAATTTTACAATGTCTTAAAATTCTTCTTTGCCCAAATCAGAGGAAGCTACAGAGGAAGACTAGATCAGAAAAATTTAAAAACTACATTTTCTTTGTGTAGCTAGTTTATTTAACAGCCTGAATCGGATGAGGTACAAATGTAATATTTGATTTGTTTTCACTCCTTGCCATTAACTTCACTCATGTAAATCAGTCTTTTGGGTAGAACCCATGCTTCTTATCACTTTCAACTAATAACAAGTCTAATTCAAATGACCTCATTGTCTTGGAGGTAGCAAAGTTTTCTTAAAGGGGACATGAAGAATACTGACCATAAAAATGTCAATAAATTGGATCCTATGACAGGTATTCATCAAGAGAGAATGCATTACTAAAAAGGGAGGAAAAGGGAACCTAAAATATAGGAAAAGATATTCTCTGTATATGTATAGTAGAATTCATATTGATTCATACCCACAGCACATAGTATCTCATATAAATCAAGAAGAGCAAGACAGATCAGCAGAAAAATTGACTAAAGATTAAACAGAGATTTCACAAAAGAAGATTTTCAAATGGTCAATAAACATGTGCCAA
>VMDO01010942.1:42092-69289 GCA_007922755.1 Pedetes capensis
ACTCATAGCGACCCTCTGTACAACAGGGGAAACACTATTGTCAGTGCTTCTCTGCTGTTCATAGGGTTTTCAATGGCAGATTGACTTTTGGGAGGGGGTTGCCAGGTCCTTCTCCCAAGCCTACAGCTTCTGGTGTTCCCAGGCGGTCTCCCATCCAGGTACTAACCAGGCCCGACCCTGCTTAGCTTCCGAGATCTGAGGGGATCAGATGCCACAGGGCTATGCCTGCAGGAGTGTTAGGGTACCCTTTACAATTTTTGACATTGCTGCCTTTTTCTTTTTGTGGTCTCACCCAGTTTGGTGGTTTTTTCTGCTGTCATTATTGCTTTTGGGTTCATTGTTTGAGCTGTCCTCAGTTTCACCACTCCCTCCGTCAGCCCTTACATTCTTCACGCCCCCTCTTCCACGATAGTTCCCTGGGCGTTTGGAAGTTCGTGGCTCACTGTCCAAGTCCTTGTCCCCTTTTTTGGTGTTACTACCCTTGGCGTCCTTTGCTCTCTGGACATTTCGTGCCGGGATCCAAATTGGCTTGTCCTCCCCCTGTGGGAAAACACATGCCGAACTACTTAACATTATTGTTGCTGTTGTTGTTAGGTGCTGTAGAGTCAGGTCCAACTCATAGCAACCCTCATAGGGTTTTCATTGGCTCATTGTTTTGGAATTGCTTTGGTAGTGGATTGCCAGTTCCTTCTCTTGCTTTTAGTAATGCAACTAAAAACTATCTTGAGATACTATTATAGCCCATTAGAATAGCTAAAATGGGATAGAGACCACCAAGTATAAAATGAAGACATAGGAACACAGGACTTACACACTGCTTTTTGGGACATATGCCGACATTGAATATCTGACCCAGACTTTCTACTCCCAGTACACATGCACCAGGAAAGTGAATATATTTTCAACCAAATATGCATCCTAGAATATTCATTTTAGAACTACTTTTTTGAGACAAAGTCTTGCTGTATAATCTAGGCTGGCCTCAAACTTATGATTCTCTTGCCTCAGCTTCCCAAGTGATGAGATCAGAGCCACGCATCACCACATCCAGAAACTTTGGTACTATTTTTGCTATCCCTATACTGGAAATTATTCCTATGCCCATAAATACTAGAAAAAATAAACTGCAGTCTATTTATATGATAGACTATAATAAGAAATGATCCACCAATATACGTAAAAACATGATTCTCAAAATAATATATTGAATGGAAAAAGTCAAACCAAAGTGTACTGTGTGATTCCATTTGTATAAAGTGAAACTGATGTTATGCTATTTGAACTCAGGGTACTGGTTATTCTTTGGGAAGTCGACTTTGGGACGGTTAGGAAACAAGGGAGTATCTGGGAGAATGGTGATATTCTGCTTCTCATCTGGGCATTGGTTACAGTGACGTATTCAGCTTGTGCAAATTCAACCCTCTACATTTCTGTGAAATTTTCCATAAGTTTATTGTAGTCTATCAAAAAATCTTTCAAATCTACTCCAGACCAGTTTTCAATTATAGTCACATAATCCTTACCCTTACTCCAACCCAGCCTTAATTAACCTGAGACTACAATATGCTGCATAGGGATGATGGCTTGGTTGGATTTTTCAGGCCACCTAGTTCCAACCCTCCTGGAATTAGTGAGCGGTATGGTGGATAGGATGTAAGGTGTAAGATGAATAAAAGGTAACGTCATTTTCTCTTTCCTCATTGGTCATGTGGTTGTACTATTTTGGTGATTATTGCTCTTCTGGTCACTCACTTTGCCCTTCCCTGTTACCCTTGATGCAGCAGGCAAAATATGGACTTCCTGGATACACACATGAGCCAGTTTGGAGGTGCTGAGCCTGGGGTCTCCCCACTGCACACATTCCCTTGCATAGGAGATCTAATTTCACTACTACTCCCAACTTTTGCCCCACAGCCTCTTCCCTCCCCTCCCCAGGTTTCTGGCTGATAGAAGGATATCTCAGTCCTGATTTCCTGCTACAGTTCTGTTTAAACTGCAGAAATAAACATTCTCTCCATCCCAAACTCTAGAGTGCAGGCATCTCCCTCTCTCCAGCTTGCCATTCACGTCTAACTATCTCCACCCTGGTTGGGTTAGCCAGTGGACCAGAGCAGTCTAAGCTTATGTTCAATAAGGAAATGAGGAAATCATTGAGGATATGATGATTCCTCTCACATAGGCTCCCTAAATATTTTTGAATGGCTTTCTTGGAGACCTTCTGTGTTGTTGTTACTGTTGTTAGGTGACACGGAGTCAGTATCTGACTCAGCAACCCTTTGTACAATAGGTGAAACAGTATTGTTAGTGCTTCTCTGCTGTTCATAGGGTTTTCAATGGCTGATTGATTTTGGGGAATGGGTTGTCAGGTCCTTCTCCCAAGCCTACAGCATATATGTTCCCAGGCAATCTTCTATCCAAGTACTAACCAGGCCCGACCTTGCTTAGCTTATGAGATCTGATGGGATTGGAATAATGCCTGCCATACCCCCGAAGAGATCCATGTCCGAATCCTTAAGACCTGTGAATATGTTATATCACATAGCAAGAGAGAATCAAAGCTGCCAATCAGATCTTAAAATAAGAAGATTGTCTTAGAAATCCATTGGGCCAAGTACACCTCACAAGTGTCCTTGAACGTGGACGAGAGAGGCAGGAGGCCCAGCATCAGAGCAATGCAATGTGAAAAAGACTTGATTGGCCATTTCTGGCTTTGAGATAGGGAGATAGGGAGCATTGACCAGGAATGCAGACAGCCTCTAGATACTAGAAAAGGTAAAGAAGTAGATTTTCCCCTACTGCCTTTCGAAAGGAATGCAGGTTGGCCAATGCCTTGATTGCAGCTTAAGGAGACCCATTTCAGACTTCTGACCTCTTGATAATAAGTAGTTTAAACCACGGATTTCTTAATTGTTTATTATAGCAGCTATAGGAAACCCATACATCTTTTCTCTTAGCTTGTGGGGAAGAAAGATATTGTCCTCTTTCCAAAGCTATGCACTTCCCTCTAGGTGGGATCAAGGCTCAGGATTCCAACAATGCTTTTCTCTTCCTCCATGCTTTGCTTCCAAATCTTCTCTCTTTTTTAATCTCCTAGAGTGGGTAGGAAAAGAGACGGTAAGTATTGAGGTAATGGTTGGTGGTAGCAGAGTCTGCTTTATTACATCTTGGTTAGCCCTGTAGACAATATCTGGTCCTTATTACTTGAAGCTCTTTTTAGAATGCAGAGTTACTTTTAGGCTCTAAAGCCCTGATTTGACCCTCTGTGTTCAATTCCAAGGCAAGTTAAGTCTAAAAATATGCTCTCAGATTTGTATAACAGAGTAGTAATGTGCACATTAAAATCTTTGACTACATACCACATGTGTAATCTACACTATCTGGGGAACAGATTCACAGCAGTTCTTTACTGCTATTGATTATTTTTATTTTTTTGTAATGAATATATGTATATAGTTTCAATAATCTAAGACTATTATAAGACTGATAACTTAAAAGAGAAAAAAAGTGAAAACAATAAAACAAACAAAGCTGTAATCTGAGACTCAGGAGAATGAGACAGGAGGATTATGAGTGTGAGGCCAGAGCAGCCTAGGTAATTTAGTGAGACCCTGTCTCAAAATAAAAAATAAAAAGGGGGCTGGGTTTGCAGCTCAGTGATAGAACACTTGTCTAGCATTCTTGAGGCTCTGAGTTCAACCTCCTAGTACTGAAGAACAAATAATTAACCAAAGCAAAGTCTTGACTATTTCTCAAGAAGAATCTTTCCATATCCAGCCTGACTGGTACCTGCCTGAGAGCTGGGTGGGGCAGGAAGCTGGGTGTCAGGCTCTTTGGTATACAGTTTTCCATTCATGAGCCCAGAGGGACCTGTTGCTCCTGCAGCTCACCTCTCTAGTGGGGTTACCTAATCCAGTGCCTGGGGTGCAAATACGGGGATGCGTGTGCTCTATCAGCTGGTCTTGGGTTCTCAGCTCCACTCCATATCCTGGACTCCATGTAGAAGATTCACATCCCTCCCATCGCTGTGCTTCTGAGGTCCCGTGGCATGAATCAGCTTGCTTATTATTGTTATTCTCTCCACCCCCAATAGGCAGTATGGTTTCAGCCTCTCTGCTCTGCTAAATAGGTTATGACTCATCCCTCTCTTCTCCAAGCTTCAAAATTCTGTTGACAATCTGGCCTGCTTTCCTCTCTTCTCCTGCTCTCTTGTCTTTGGATAGAGGCATAAAATTTTATACCTTCTATCTTTTTAATGTGATGGAAAAGGATTCTGAGCAGGAATGGAGATAAGCATCTGTTATCTGGCTGCTCATTCATCCACAAATCTCCTTCCTTTGTTTCTTAAAATCCTTAAGTTGCGTGTGAATATTACCTACTGAAAACAGTGCACACAACAATTCTGCCACTTTGGATCAAAACAAACCATTTCCCCTTTTGAATTACTTCAGAAATGTCCATAATCGAATGCTCCAATAAATCCGCAAAGCTGTGCTCCCGGTAGCAATTTAGTTAGAGTAGCAAGAGTGGACATCACTGAGGTCAGCTGGCAGCGCTGGGTTGCCATGGCCACAGGCGCTATAAAGCTGGAGGAAATAAATAATAAAATGCTGTATCCTTCTCCTCAGCACTAGATATTTATAGTATTTAATCACTTTACAGGTATTACAGACTCACTAAGTTTTCAAGAAGATCAAAATAGGCCTTTTTCCTAAAGAACATACCCGGGAGTTAAAAGGACCCCAATAAATCAAATTCTTGCTTTTAACAAGCAGATTCTAAAAGAAAACTAAAATACAATCCCTCAAGACTTGATTTTAGCGTATTTTCAGAGATTCTCCAGTTTGCCACAAAAAAGGGAGACTGACGTAAAAAAAAAGAAAAAAAAAAAGACTATTACTTATGAATTAAGTCATTTGGAGAATGGTAAGGATCCTAAGATCATTTTCTCTGCTTGTTTACATTTAATATTGATACTTATTAGCATTAATAACTGTTAACATCCAAGGTAGTTTTGTTTTACGTTATTACAGATGGACTTTCATTTGACATACCCAAGATTCTCAATGACATTGCTGTCATCAACCAGCCAATCCTTTTCCTCTAAAGATCCTACCTCTGTATTTTGACTCCAAGAGCCCAGAAATTTGTGATGTAATACTTCAATATAAAAATGTTGTAGAATATAAACCAGAGTATATGAAAAGAGAATATATTTTGGGGTTCCAGAGAGGTACATAAAAACATAATTCTCCAGGTATATTAATATTTGTTTCAGATTTCAATTGGAGTAAGCTATGGGGAGGTAAAATATTGGATAAATAAACTTGTAGTTGATAAACTTTCTGTTGCTTTCCGATACAGATAAAGTAGTGTAAATATAAGTAAATGCGCCATCATTTATCCCAAGCAAAGTTATAATATACTTTTATAAGTGGAATTAAAAATCATCATTACTTTGCAGGCTGTTGGTCTTGAGAAGGGGATATGGAAGCGCCCTCTGGTGGTACATTTAACAATAATAATAATTTAACAACCTATTGTTGAACCCAAAGACCAGATCGAATTTAAAGGATCATTCAATTGTCAACAAAAAGGGCCGTCCAAATTACCATTTGGCCATGTTCCCAGGATGTAGACAATGGAAATAGGTCAGCAATGAATGTTTGTTTTGCTATAGTCATCTGGAACTTGAAGTAAAAATGTGACTCAGAAGACCAGTGATAATTGTTTTATCATTTAACACCCTCTGAAAACTTGTAGATGATTCACTCTCTCACTCCCTCACTGAGAGCCCCTGAAGGAGGTCACGGGAAAGTCCTGCGTGAGGCTTTGATGCTGATGGCAGGAGGTCACCCCTCCTCACCAACACTATAGATCATGTGAATGGGCATCCTCTGCTCTGTCCTAATATACTGGCAGGGAGAATTCATTGCTCTCAACTTCCCTTCCATTATGTGAAGCTAACAGAATTTTACTGTCTTCTCTCTAGTTTTTATAAAGGCGTACAGTTGTATACATTACATACTTTTATTGCAGGGAATTCTAGGATGGAGTAAAAATAAACATAGGTGATCAGTCAGCTTTGTGTATCTTCGCTTCCCACTTGAGTTAAAAATAGATGTTTAGACAATATTGCAAAGAGTTTTAGATTTGATATACGTATTTGGCTTTGAAAAGTATGAAACTGAAACGTCCACTATAGGCTACCTTATAAAGTAATTGTGTATGGTAAGTGCTCCCTCTAGCACAAGCTTTTCTTTTATAGCTCCAAATTTAAAGCCTTGAACACAAGTTTAGCCATTCAGTTTTCAGGTTAGTTTTCCATATGCATAAAAGCTAGAAAGAAGACTACATTCAAAATTACTTGCGAATCAGTCCTTCTACAGCACCTTGGACTAAATTATTTAGTTTACTCTATAAATGTAGTTATTAAAATAATTTTTCTAGGCTATCACTGAAAAGAAAAGAGCAAAAACCTTAAGGTACCAATATTTTTCTAAAAATAAAATTTCATTGAGAAATATATATTACTTTGTAGGGCAATTGTATGCATATGGTAAGTACTCAGTAAATGATTTTTATTATTATTTTTTTAGATTCTAATGACAAAAACGTTCCTTACTACCTTGAAGTTTTTCTTTCTCAAAATATTCATTAAGTTATAATTAGATTCTTTCATTATCAATCAAAAAATACCCGTGTTTGATATCATTATGACTTGAAGACTTAATAAGGTCAATTCTATCAAATAAGACAGACATATGCAACCATTCTGTCAGAGCTATAGAAAGAAAAGAAAATTGTTTTGATGAGAATCAAAATGCAGTCTCCCATTTGTTTTTCCTCTTGTTAGAGTAAGGAAAAGACTGAGAGGCATATAATTTAAAATTCTATATATCATCTCATCTGTACCAGAAATGTAGACAATCAGGGCTTGAAGCCAAATTCGATGGTTCCAAGCACCAGTTGTTGTTGTTGTTGTTAGGTGCTTTCGAGTCGGTATCCAGCTCATAGCCACCCTCATAGGGTTTTCAATGGCTGACCGTTTCGGGATTGCCTTGGGAGTGGATTGCCAGGTCCTTCTCCCATTTTTGGGGTGCTGGGAATTGAACTTGGGACCTCAGAGACTGCAGTGCAGTGCTCTACCAATTGAGCTAAATCCCAGCCCAAGCACCAGTAGTCATCAAAATAATCTATTAAAATCATAGAGTCTAGATGGGTGTGGTAGTGCAAGCCCGTAACCTCAGCACTTGGGAGGATTGTGAAGTGGAGGTCACTGTGGGCTACATAGCAAGACTCTTTTCAAACAAAACCACTACCATAAAATCACAGAATCCTAAGGCTACCCCCTGGAGATTATAATACAATAAACCTAGGGAGGGTTGAAGTATGCAAGCTTTTGACAGGTGTTCTTAAGAAGACTGAAGTACTGGGTACACTGGCAATATTCAGAATCACTCTTCTCCAAGGCCACAGGTTTTTTGACTCTCATTTTCATATACAAATAACAGTAATTGTCCCATTACTGCCATTTTGACAGGGAACGTTTCCTTGACAAGTTTAATTGAAGAATATTCCCCTATGAAGCCCTAACTCCTAATCCTGTGTGTCAGTCAGAACAGGCTTTTGGCTATGGTTATGATAACAAACAGCTCCCAATAAGCAAAAAGAATTCCTTTTTTTTTCTTACATAGGTATATTTTCAACTACCACATCTTCTATGTGGTAGCTCAGCACTTCAGTTTCCATTTGCTCATGATACCTTTCCTAATTGCCACATCAAAGGGAGGAAGGGCTGAAAAATCACATACTATCAATCCAATACTTTAGCCTCATAGTCACATAGCCATTCTGTTTATGTGGTATTGGCCAGAACTAGTAAAATGGCCATGAATAACTTCAGGAGAGTAGAGAAATATGCCATATATTTAGAAGCACAGGAGAATATAGACTTTATTTCACTTATGGTGCTTACTTCTTGCTAATAATAGCCATCAATTAATTTATGGTTATTCGATTCTTATTGCCATCCTACTAGATTGAAAGTTTTCAGATGAGCATCTTAATTTTGTTTTATCCACCAGCATTGTTATTGTTGTTAGGTGTTGTTCAGTTGGGTCCAACTCATAGGAACCCCATGTACAACAGAACAAAACACTCCCTGATTCTGTGCCAGGCACTTGATCTACTTATGTTTAAGCCCATTGTTGCAGACTATGTGTCAATCCATTTAGTGAGGGGTTTTCCCTTTTTTTGTTGACTTGCCACTCTCTAAAGCATGATGTCTTTCTCCTGAGATTGGTCTCTTTTGACTGCATGTCCAAAATACAGAAGATGCAGTCTAGCCATCCTTGTTTCCAAGGAGTACTCTGGTTGCACTTCTAGGACAGATCTGTTCGCTCTTTTGGCAGTCCATAGTATATTCAATATTTGTCTCCAGTACCATAATTTAAAAACATCAATGCTCCTATCTCCCTTATTCACTATCCAGCTTTCACAATCATATGATGTGACTGAAGTGGATTGCCATGTCTTTCCACCATTTTTGCGATGCTAGGAATGGAACCCAGGGCCTCAGAGACTGCAGAGCAGCACTCTACCAACAGAACTAAACCCCAGCCCCATCATCAGCTTAAGCCTGGCTTATAGTGAGCGCTCCAAGGAATTATCCAATGAATGAAGTATGGAAGGTTATCTAACAGGATGAAGACAATGAGCCATTAAAATTAGGTTAACAGGGGGGAAAACACCCCAACACAGTAATTGCTTATTGTTTTAGCCAGAGTGAATTTGACAATTAAGCATTTATTGAAATTTATTTTATTATTGCATTTATTGTATTTTCCAAGGCTTGCAAAACAGATTGCATCAATATAATCACACCTTGGATTTACAATATCTGCCTGTACAGAAAATTGTAAAGTAGTAGTGTCTTGTCATGTAATGATAAACTGGCAGTGATTATTTGCTTCACGAAAGCTTCCTTTTTTTTTTTTTAAAGACAATTCACACTAGGACTCCTCTCAATAGCAATCTCCCCAGGAGAACTTAAAATATGATTCAATTTATACACAAGTTCTTAGAAATACATCTACAGAGTCAACCACAGTTGTAG
Organism: Pedetes capensis; assembly: GCA_007922755.1. Lineage (NCBI taxonomy): Eukaryota > Metazoa > Chordata > Mammalia > Rodentia > Pedetidae > Pedetes > Pedetes capensis. The sequence continues at coordinate 51,208 of VMDO01010942.1, forward strand.
TAATGTTTTATCTTTTCAGACATTCTTTCTCAACCAGAGTGAAGAAATCCACTCACAGAACTTTAGGAGCCATCTTGATTCCTTACAATATTTCATTTCATTTTTAAACTCCCTCTAGTGTCCAAAAAGAATAAAGCCCACAGATAGTGGTAACGAATACTATTGTTGTTAGGTGCCGTTGAGTCGGTATCCAACTCACAGCGACCCTCATAGTGTTTTCAATGGTGGACTGTTTCGGGATTGCCTTGGGAGTGGATTGCCAGGTCCTTCTCCCATTTTTGCAGTGCTGGGAATTGAACTTGGGACCTCAGAGACTGCAGTGCAGCGCTCTACCAACTGAGCTAAATCCCAGCCCCCAGGTAGTGAATACTACAACCATTAATTTGAAAGGGACGAATGAAGCATTTCAAATATTATTTTAAAAAGGACAGGAGGAATCTTAATTGAAAACTGTGTTAAAATGGTATTTCTAAATTCTTTTTTAAACACAAAAAAGTATCTGAAAGGAAAGAAACACAAATGACTCATTTGCTCACTATAGAGATAACCTCCTTTGAAAATATAGAGACAATTGCATACAATGTAGGCACATGGTTAGAAATTCAAGCAATTTGGGAAGGCACCCAGCAGACCGAAAGCCTCACTTCTTTTGACCTCCTGCCATTTTCCTCTAAAGTATTTCTTATGAAAGCCTCTAATGGTTAATTTCAGGAAGGGCAGACAAACAAAATTGCAAGCATCTTCTAGCATGTATATATTTAAATATAATACTGCTTTTTAAATTTTTACATAAGAGACACTGTTATTATTTGATTATTAAATGTTCTCCACAGGCTTTTATGCTGGGGGCTTGGCTGCCAGCTGATAGACTTTTGGGAAGTGATTGGATAGTGAGGCTTTTGACATAATGAATGAATTAATCTCTCAGTGGATTGAAAATATGATGGAATTATTGGAAGGTGATGAATAAATAGAAGATGGAGTCTTCTTAAAGGAAGTAAGTCACTGGGGTCGTGTCTTTGAAGATTACACCTGGTCCCCAGTCTCTCCTCTTTCTCTGCTTCTGGGCTACCATGAAGTGAACAGCTCCTTCTGCCACACACTTCTGCCACCGCAATATTCTGCAGGGCCTCAGGCCCAAAGTAATGAAGCCAGCCAGCCTTGGGCTAACACCTCTGAGACCATGAACCAAAATAAATCTTTCCTCCCATAAGTTGTTTTCGCAAACATTTTGTCATAGTAATGAAGAGTCTGACTAATACAGGAACAGTGGGGTGATCATAAATGACAATAGGTACTGTATATTTCAAAAAGCTAGAGAAAGTATCTTGAGAGCTTTCACCATAAAGACATAAATGTTTGAGGAGATAGGTTTAACCTGATTTAAACATTATAAAATCTATATATATATTGGAACATCACCTTGCCCCCATGATACATACAATTTTTTTGTTTCTATGCATCAGTTAAAAATTAAATTGAATGCAGATTTCAAAAATTACAGCTCTGTTCAGATGATTGAGTAAAATATATTTAGTGCAGCGTTAAAGTTTTATTTAAGAGAGATCAAACTATATGCATTTTGCATCTTTGAAATTTTCGCTTGGCCTTAGTGATCTTTCCATATTTCCACTTGCAAATATGCCTGATATTTTGACAGTTACATAGGTTTCTTCCATTTGGTTACACTCTAATTTATTTTCCTAGTCCCACATCTTACAGTCTACTGCTAGAGGTAATGATGCATTGAATATTCTGATACATATATTTCTTGAAAAAGTTTTTTGATCTACCCAAGGGTAGATGTAAATTTCTTGGTCAAAGGGCATAAGAATTATACTAATTAAATTATCATTAAATTTCCCTCTAAGGTAGCAAAATCAACTTATTTTTACAGGTTGTAGCTTTTTATTATATATTCTGGAATTTTAGAAATAAGATTCATGATAACAGAGAACCAACAAATATCTCGTTAATTTTGAATCATAAATCTTTAATATTTCATTTATAACAAATTTTACCTGAAATTTTAATAATAGAAGTCTCATTTTTGAGCATTTGTTTTGATTTAGGTACTTTAGCATATATAATTCTGAGTGATTTTTAAAAATAAAAGTAGAGATTTTTAAACATGAAAAGATGTTTTAGCTGGATGTGGTAGCATACTCCTGTAATCCTAGTACTTGGGAGGCAGAAGCAGGAGGACTTTGAGTTTAAGGCCAGCCTTGGGTACATAGGAAAACCTTGTCGAAAGAAAGAAAAGAAGAAAGAGAGAGAGAGAGAGAGAGAGAGAGAGAGAGAGAGAGAGAAGAAAGAAAGAAAGAAGGAAAGAAAGAAAGAAAGAAAGAAAGAAAGAAAGAAAGAAAGAAAGAAGCAAGGGAGGAAGGAAAGGAAAGGAAAGAAATAAAAAAAAGAATGGAAGAAAGAGAAAGAAAGAAGAAAGAGAAAGAAAAGAATATGTTTTTAACTTTTCAGTAATTAAAGGCTTTTTACATTAATTTAACAGAAGATATGGTTAAGTAGTGATAAGGAATATGATTCCAAATATGTTAAGATTTTTCTCCTTTGCATTTTACATGAGACACCAAAATATTCCTATTGAAACTCAAAATGTATTCAATGGGAGTATTTAGCTACATAATTCATATATACTTTGGAAAATCTTGGTTTTAGTAAAAAAATTAATTTACTTAATTGTCACCAAATGAATTTTTTAGGGCATACAAATTTAAATGCATAAATATTTGATATTTCTCTGAAATAATTACAAAGCACATTATTTTTGTGTGCATCTGTTTATATTTACTGTTGTGTGCACTTATTTTATTGTTGTTAAAGTCAAACACTAATATAAGCTATGTAATCACTACATTACTAAAGCAACTATACATTCACAAGAGAAATGGAACATTTTATTGCAAGAAGATATATATGATTTTTGTTCCTAAATATCAGTATAAGCCCACTTTATATAACCATTCACTACATACATTGGAATTCTAAAAGCTGAATAATGGCCATCATTAGAACTTTATACAGATATACATGCCCTCACATTTGCTTACATATAACAATGAAATTCCTGTTAGGTAATATGAACCAACCTTATTTACCAGCTACTTTCATAGACTGTGTGTCTGACCCTGTTATTTTATTTTATTATTTTATTTTATTTTTTTGTGGTACTGGAGGTTGGACTCAAGGTCTCGCCCTTGCATGTTCTGCAAGTGCTGGACCACTGAGCTACACCCCCAGCCCAATTTTTATACTTTTTGAGACAGGGTCTCACTAAGTTACCCAGACTGCCTCTGTTCTCGAACTTGCAATCCTCCTGCCTCCACCTCCGGAGCTGCTGGTATTACAGGTATGCACCACCCCGCCTGGCAGCCTGTTATATTTTTTAAAAAAACATATTTTCCAAGGCAATCATTCATGAATCTGTCCATCCTCAAATAAGACTACCAACTGTATTAATCTTCCAGGGCTTCCTGAACAAAACACCACAGACTAGGTGGCTTAAACAACAGGCATTTACTATCTCACAGTCCTGGGGGCTGGAAGTCCAAAATCAAGGTATGGGCAGGTTTGGATTCTCTTAAGGCCTCTTTCCTTGGCTTGCAAGCAGCCAGCCACTTTCTCACTGTCCTCACATGGCTTTTTCACTGTGAAATGCATGTCTCTCGTGTCCCAATCTTTTCTTAGAAGGACACCGGTCAGATTGGGTAAAGGCCCACTAATACGACCTCATTTAACCTTAATTATATCTTTAATGGGGCTGGGGCTGAGCTCATTTAGTAGAGTGCCACTCTCTACTCTCTCAGGCCCTGGCTTCATTCCTCAGCACCACAAAAAATGGGAAAAGGACCTGGAAACTCACTCTTGAAACAATCCTGAAACAATTGGCCATTGAAAACCTTATGAATAGCAGAGAAACACTGACATAGTGCGGGCATGACACAGTGGGGGAATGTTTTGTTCTGTGGTATGTAGGGTCTCTATGAATCAGACCAAGGGCACATAACAACAACAACAACAACAACAACAACAACAAATCTTTAATGGCCCTCTGTCTCTAAGTCTATTAAGAGTCTAAGGTACTCAGGATTAGGACTTCAACATATGAATGGGGTGGCACTATACTAGTTGACCTCAAAGTCCCTAAAACCAATGTACCTCAAAATAATCTATAGTATTACCAATAATCTGAAGAAGAAAAAAAAAAAGGACTTTGCCTACATCAGGTACTTAGCTAAAGTCAATGAGCAAGAGTAAGCTAGAGTGTGGATAGAATAGGAATCATCCTCCTTGTTCCACAGCGTGTGTGTGGTGTGGTATAAGACAGTAAAATACAGTATAGTGTGTGAGTCTTAGTGTCATGATTTACTTACCATGATTTTAGGCAAAATACCAAACAAACCTTTTTCTGTGTCACCTTCTTCACCTTCCACATGGGAATAAAAATAGTATCTTTCTCTTACAGATAATGCAGGATTGATTTTATGGGTGGGGTTACCAAAACATACAGACACGTTTTAAGAGATATAACAACAACAACATCTATGTGTTACTTTTCAAAGCTGAATTGAGTTACAGGAACAACGTGCGGCATGACATTCACTCAAAAGATGGCATTATTCAAATGAATGTGAGCATATAACTTTTTTTTTTTTTTTTTGGTGGTACTGGGGGTTGAACCCAGGCCTCACACTTGCATGCTTTGCAAGCGCTGGACCACTGTGCTGCGCCCCCAGCCCCCCCCCCCCTTTTTTTTTTTTTTTTTTGCTTTTTGAGACAGGGTCTCTCTAAGTTACACAGACTGCCTCTTGTCTTGAACTTGCGATCCTCCTGCCTCTGCCTCCCAATCCACTGGGATTACAGGCATGCACCATCGTTCCCGGCTGCATATAACATATTCTTAAAACAGCAAAACGTGGAAAGTTTTTGTCTCAAACTCTGTCTATAGTTTTTGGCACCCTATGTATACATATAAGATGCTTAAGTGTCTGACACACTGTAGGAGATACAGGTCTTCGCTAATTGTGTTGTAATTAAGAGTAAATTAACCTATATTAGGTACCTGGGGAATTTCTATGGATCAAAGTGTGAATTAGCAGAGAAGGATGAACTGGTACATATACACAAGACCACAGTGCCATTATATAAGATGATTTTTGTTTTTATCAGGCACATGGTGATATTTTAGGGGCAAAAGAGTAAAAGCAGAGCGGTCCAGCATGCAGTAGGACACTTTGACTAGGTCATTTTGACATGACATTTTGACAGCGCTGACTTTTTGGGGAGATCATGTTATCTTGACCACATAAAGCGGAAACTACAAAATGCAAAAGCCCAGTTTTATTGCCAAATAAAATGTGTAAAGGAGACATATTGGAGAGCGCCCCATCTTTGATCAGTATCACTCCTTGACCCACCCTGCTTCCTGGTCTGTCCCTTGCACATGCCTTTCACTGTTGTGTCAGTTTTATTCTTTATACTTTAACCAATAATCAATGATTTGTCATTGTAATAAAAAAGAAGAAAGTGTTAAAGTTTTTCTGCATGATTTTTCATTACATTTTCTCACAAGAATCGCTGATGATAAGGGTGGTTCCCTTATCATCTGTCACCCTTCAAAACAAGGTATTTCAAGGAAGCAGTAGTGAGGTGAGCAGGAGCTCAGTTCAAATCTATTGAGGCTCTGAACCAAAGATTAATTCTGGACTAGCCATAAATCAAAACCAAAGACAATTTTGATACCTTCCATAGCAAGCTGTCAATTGCGAATCGGCACTAGCAAAATCATTAAATCACTATTCTACCTCCAAAGAAAATGTAATAAAACATAATTTCAGAAAAGTCTGTAGCCGTAGCCCTGTGGCATCTGATCCCATCAGATCTTGGAAGCTAAACAGGGTTGGGCCTGGTTAGTCCTTGTATGGGAGACCATCTAGGAATACTAGGTGCTGTAGGCTTGGGAGACAGACCCAGCAACCCACTCCCAAAAATCAATCTACCATTGAAAACCCTATGAACAGCAGAGAAGCACTGACAATAGTGTTTCACCTGTTGTACATAGGGTCGCTATGAGTCGGATACTGCCTCTAGGGCACCTAACAATAACAATTTCAGAAAATGATATTCATGAGGAGTTAGACAAAGGATTGATGGACAGAATTTATTTTATGACTGGTCTGTAAGAAAACTGTCATGTGGTTCCTATGAACTTTTATAACAAAACACCTAGACAGCTATGTGAGTTGTGCCCACTCCGGATGGCAGTTTTGAAAGTTGTATACTGCAGTGGCTTAATGCAAGAATCTCACACGACTGGCTTAGAGCTGGATGCTTTGGGGAATCTGCAGACCCTCACTTTCTGCATTCAAATTCTCTCTTCCTTCTCAGTGTTTTTGTTTAAAAAACACACAATTGTAGATATTTCGTGGGTACAATGTGATATACCAATACATATATACAATCTCTAATGATTAGATCAAGGCAATTGATCTACATCACTTTATACACCACTTTAAACAGTTATCATTTCTTTCAGTTGGGAACCTTCAAAGTTTTCTTTACTAGCTATTTTGAAATATACAATTAATTGTGGTTAAATATAGTTAACCACACTGTGCTATAGAACAATGTAGTTATTCCCCTTATCTAATTCTGCCCCTCTACTATTAACCATGCCTGCAGTCTTAGGCCTGTGGCATCTGACCCCGTCAGATCTCAGAAGCTAAGCAGGGTTGGGCCTGGTTAGTACTTGGATAGGAGACCGCCTGGAAACACCAGGTGCTGTAGGCTTGGGAGTAGGACCCAGCAACCCACTCTCAAAAATCAATCTGCCATTGAAAACCCTATGAACAGCAGAGAAGCACTGACAATAGTGTTTCGCATGCTGCATTCAGTCTCTATGAGTTGGATACCGACTTGATGGCATCTAACAACAACAACAACTATTAACCATCCTCTCTTTGCCCACCTTTTCCTCTCTTCCCAGGTTCTAATAACTGCTCTTCTACTCTCTACTTCTATGAGATCAACTTTTTAGCTTTCATGTGCAAGTAAAAGCATGCAATATTTGTCTTTCATGCCTGGCTTATTTCAAGCAACATAATGTTCTCCAGTCCCGTTCACATTTCCACAAATGATGGGATTTCATTATTTTTTCAGTGTAGGTTTTGAAGAGGACAATCTGAGAAGCACTGTATACAGGAAAACCGTATGTCTGCAGTTTAACATGATGGGAACATTTCATGAGCCAAGACTTTTCTTGTATGCACTCCACCAAATGAAGAATCTTCTAAAAATTAAGAAAGGAATGCTCAGCCAATGTTAATCAGTCATTTAAAAACAAGTTGATTTAAGGGGAAATTTTATGACAAGGTTCGGCCATAATGTGCTTACATATTGAAACATATCTCCGTGCTTTTGTTTCTGTTTAAAGAGAGGCAAGAAAGCAGAAGCAGAAACAGGAATCTTCCCCTTCGGTGATAAACAAAGAGCTTTGCTTCCAGCACACCCTGTGGGTCAGCAAGTCCTGTGGATCACAGTCTGGAAGGCCAGGGAGGCCTTGTTGTTGCCTAAAGAAAGAGGCATCATCCTGAAGTCCTTTTTTTTTTTAAATCTTTTCTCCATTATGCATCCTTTACATCACTTCTGGGAGAAGGACCTGGCAACCCACTCCCAAAAGTCAATCTGCCATGGAAAACCCTATGAACAGCAGAGAAGCACTGAAAATAGTGTTTTGCCTGTTGTGCATTGGGTCACTATGAGTTGGACACCAACTGCATGGCACCTAACAACAACAACAACAACAACACATCACTTCTGGCAATACTTTCGTCAACCCACAAAGTTTATGCTGCCTTATGGCTAGTATGTAGTAAAACAAGTGCATATTTGGGTTATATTCTCCTATTTTCCAATGTTCTTATGAAGTTGCACTGTTTACATTACGATTGTCCTCTCCCCACTGAAGGCCTCTTTTGATCCTTAAATTGTTTTAGCTTAGGCCTCTCCAAATCTAAAAAAAAGGTCCCTTTCAAATTTGTCTCCCAGCCTCTTACAGGTGGTCAAAGGCCTGCCTCAGGCCCTAGGAGCTACTGGACTACCTCATCTTTCTCTGCTCTGATCTTATTCTCTTGCCTCCATTCCACAGCTGCCCCTGTGGCTTAAGATCCCTGCACCAGTCCTGCCTTCAGGGGACTGCTGTCTCCGCTAGTAATTGTACTAGTGATTGTACTCCACTGAGGCATGAAAGCACTGGGCTGGCCTTATTCTCCACCTCCCAGCTAAAGCTAGGTGTAACCTTTAACAAGACTTCCTGGAGGCTTAGGGGAGAAAGAAGGAAAGATGAAGAAAAGAGGGCAGAGATCTCCCACACCCTATCCTTTCAAAAGGAGAAAAAAGAAAAAAGAAAAGAAAAGCCCACAAGAAGTAGCATAAAAAAATATTATCCACATACTCTGCCATAAAAATATTCTTAACAATAAAAAAGAATTCAATATTATGTGGCCCCTAGTCTCTAACCACAATAAAATATATTTAGAATTCACAAATGAACAGAAATTGAAAAAAAACCATACATTTCTGTTCTAGGAAGAAAAATACAGAAATTACTATGAAAATGAATAACAACAAAGAGTATATATCAAAACATAGGAGATGTAGCCAAAAGGTCCATGGACCTTGTGAATGTATCACTTCTTTAGGAAAAGGCACTAAGTAGTTAAGATTTTTATGGATGTGTTTTAACAAAAAACTTTCTTGCAGAAAGTTCACCATGCCTGAAAGTGTTCCTGTCTAACATCCTATCAAATATGTGCTCCATGACCTCCAGCTAAGCATGACCCAAACTACATCTATCACAGAGAATTGATGTTAGAAATTTCAATTTTGGCGTGACTAAGAAAATATAAAAATAATATGAATTAGGGCTAAATGTACATTATAGGGGCTGAGGTTTAGCTCAGTTGGTCGAGTGCTGTTCTGCACTATCTGAGGACCCAAGTTCAATCCCCAGCACTGCAAAAGTGGGAGAAAGATAGTTGCAGTCCACTCCCCAAACACTCAACTGTCAACCATCAAAAATCCCATCATGGTCACTATGAGTCAGACCTGACTTGACAAACCCTAACAACAACAACAACAATAACATACATTACTACCTTAGAAAAAGTGTTTTTAAAAGCTAAATCATAATATTCTCATGTCTGGGTCAGAATAGCCTCATCACAACGTCCTTGACATTAAAACAGCTGTATTAAAACACAGAAACATGTGCTTGCTGATAAAATGCCAAGTGTTCATCATGGAGGGAATGAATTTTATTCTTTAGTGGGCATGAGCCTTTTATGCCAAAAAAGCCGGCTAATAATTTCAAGGTCAGTGTCAAAAAGGTTCCTTGTCACACGTGTAAACATCTCCAAACTCACACTGGGTTTTCACAAGGGTTTGAAGGAAATATCAGCCAGGACTCTGCTTGTTCTTTAGCAATGCCTAGTAAAAAACAGTGTATTTATCCTGAACAGTCATAAAAGGCAATCAGAATCACATTTCACTAGCCTACTGCCTTTCTGCCCATGGGCATGTTAGAGGTCATTTTTTTTCAGAGTTCAGGTGAAGCAGGATTAATGAAAGTTAACTTGGGGATTGATGATAGGCAACAAACTTGGAAATCAGGACCTTCATTGGGAAGGTGGGCTAGCTTTAGACATGAGTGATGTTGATAATTTATATTCAATGTATGCAAAGCACAACTGAAATCAAAATAATTCCTGTAATGGACTTTTTCCAATGCCTAAAATGCCTAAACTGGTCATTCTTCTAATTATAGATACTGGAAAGATTCTTTGAATTGAATAAATGGTAGAGTACCTAGTTAAAATGCAAGGAGCTGGGTCTTTTATTAAGACAACTCTGAATTTGAATATTGATTTTATTCCTTAGTAATTATTCAGTTTTAGCAAAATGTTTTGACCCTCAATTCCTCTATTTGCATAATGTGGTACTAATCACAGCAAGCTTGTAAGGTTGCCAAGATAAATAAGTAAAATAACATAATTAAAACATCTACCAAAAGACGTGGGTGCACAGGAGATAATTATTTCAGAACTCAAAAGCCTGGGACAGCATGCTAAACTGCCCCACAGGTTACCATCTTAGGTTACCAGCTCCTTGGAGACCAATGTCAGAGAATCTGAGATAAAACACAAATTTTGAAGGGACAGAGAACAATGAGTATGGGCCTCTTTCACCTAATAAGAGCTTGTGATCATCCAGTGAGACTCAGAGTTACCATGACACTTGACACCCAGGGCAAAAAGGAAAGTGGTAGATGACTAAGTATTGACCCAGGAATGAATTAGAATGGTTTTGGGCATGTGTTTGAAGCCAATCACTGAGATTAAAGGGAAAGGAATAGAGGAGAGGTCTTAAACAACATAGTTTATGAGAACTCCAGTCCTATGCTATGGGCAACACAGAGCCCAAAGAATTAGGTTAGGGTGACTGAAGAGGGAACAAGCTACCAATAAGGAAGTGCTGCCTCTAGAGTTTGGCTTGTGTTATGGTTTGGACATGAAATGTCTCTCATAGGCTCATGTGTTTGAATGCTTGGTCTTTAGTTGGTTGTGCTATTTGGAGAGGTTGTGGAAACTCTAGGAGGTGGAGCATAGCTGGAGGAAGTGGTCACTGGGGATGTTCCTTTGAGGGATATCCTCAGCCTCTAGGTTCTGTAAGCTCACCTTGCTTTCTTCTGCCATGATGTGAATAGGTCTCTTGTGCCACATGCTCTTGCTGCTATGATGTTCCACTCAGCATATGGGGCCAAGCAAATATGGATGGATTGATTTCTTTGAAACTATGAATACAAATAAATCTTTCTTCCCTTAAGTATTTTAGGTCTAGTATTTTGATCACAGCAATGCAAAAGTAACTAATACAGAATCCCCTGTCAGTGAAATCTAAAAATTTTGATGCTTCTCTACTTTTTTTCCCTTTTTTTAGGTTCCAGGGAAATAGGTACAATATTAAGGGGAGTCGTTTTGAATTGGGGTCAGTTTCATATGAGTAGTTGATGAGTCAATAGGATGAATTCAGGAAAAAGTATTTATCTCATTTCATTCATCTCGTTACCACTCTCAAGTCATTGAACAGAGCACTGGTGACCTCTTTTCCCTGTGAATATCCAGATTATCACATTTCCTGACACTGCTTCAAAACAAAAACTGTTTTTATTTACTTTTTTACTTTTACAAAATGCACTAATATATGCATGGTATTTTATTCTTGTTAGGTGCTGTTGAGTTGGGTCTGACTCATAGCAATCCTATTTACAACAGAACAAAACATTCCCGGACACTGTGCCATGCCCAGAACTGTCAGTGCTTCTCTGCTATTCATAGGGTTTTCAATGGCTCATTGTTTCAGGAGTGGGCTGCCAGGTCCTTCTCCCATATGCATGGTGTAGAATGCATCATTTTGCCCATAAAATATAAGTTTTATAAATGTAACTATGAATTCATCATTATTTTACAGTGCACTTTCTCTTTCTCCTGGTGATTCAATGTACACTCACCATGTCCTAGGCTTGAAAAGGTAACTTTAGTCAGATAATCTTTCTTCTATGACTGTCTCATCCTTCATTTGCGAAGTGAGGTATTTAACATTATTATCCACTCCCTTCACTCTTGAACTCTCCAAGGCTGATCTTTATAGATGGTTACGCAGGTTCATTATGATTAGCCAGGAAAACATATAAACACAATCACAGGCACAGGTAGTTGAAAGCATAGCCTTGATGTTGCTATAGCAATACCACAGATGTGTCTTTAGCAAGATCCACAGAAGGTAACAAAGTCATATTAACTAACCACTTAGCATGATTAGACTTTACTTTAAATATATCCCGTTGACATCTGTAGGTTTTTTCAGCAACAGTATTTTTAAAACACAAAAGATATATCGCTCCACCAGAAGAGCACAGCCTCCTCCAATTGGTTCCTCAGGAAAGATTGGAAATGATTCAAAATATCACACTGTCATCACACTGTGGCAAGGATGAAATAGATTGTGTAAGTCCTTTTGCCTTTGCAAATTTAACAAAATTTAAACTTAAAAAAGAGTAGATGAGCCAAAAGTGAAATTATGAAGTTTGAAATGAGGCTTTCAGAAAATCACCTTTCTCTATAATTAATTTTCTCTGATGCAAGTTTCTTTTGTTAGAAACATAATCTTCCCTTCAAAAAGCTTATATAAATATTGATAGGAACATGAAGTTCTAGGTGTATTTAATGTAACTGGGACAATGGCTGACATTTCCCAGGTATTTTAGCAAATATTATTCTCTTTCCTTAGAGCATTTGATCTTCTTATTTATAGTTTTCATTTTTCAGAGTGGAAATTTTGAATATTAATAAAAAGAAAGTTAAAATTTTGGCATTAATAAAAAATGATGATGATGATGATGATGAAGTTTTCCTTCCTTATTTTAGTCAAAGTTGTGAAACTGAACTTTGTAGAGTAGATAACTTTCCCATGATCATGCAATTAAATCTATACTGAACACTCACTGTATGCCTGGCACTCTTCTGGGTACTTGGATTTTATCATAGAGCTTACATTTTAGGACAAACAGAGGATATGCATGAAAATAATGAGTAAATATTTGACATACCAGAAGGTAGTAAGTTATATATAAAAAGGAAAAGTAGAGCTGGGTAAATGAAAGAAGGGTGTCAGGGTGCTGAACTGCATTGGTATTTTAAATGGAATATTTAGAGCATGATAGTTGGTGTTTTTGTTGCTGTGACAAAATACATGAGCAGGACAACTTAAGGAAGGAAAGATTTATTTTGCCTGATAGTTTTAGAGGTTACAGTCTATCATGGTAGGAAGCGTATGGTGGAGAAGAGCAGCTCACATCACAGCAGCCAGGAAGCTTGCACCAGTGGGCTTCTTCCTTCTCCTCCTTTCCTTTCATCTGGACCCCCAGCCTATCTTATGGTGCTGCTCACATTCAGGGTAGGTCTTCCCTGCCTAGATAATCTTCTCTGGAAATATCTCCACAGGTACACCTAGAAGTGAACTTTAGTAATCTCCTAGGCACTTCTCAATCCAACCAAGTTGACAATCAATGTTAACCATCATATAAGATGAGCCCTAAGAGGTTAAATAAATAAATAAATAAATAAACATGACATTTGGAGAGAAATGAAATTCATGAAGGAGTTGGTCATATAAAGCTTCAGGGTTACTGAGATTAATTCAGACTATCACCCCCTTCTCAGTTTATACATTTCCCTCATGATCTGAGGGAATAGCTCTGCAAAGACCACAAGTTGAGAATGTTCCTTGAATATTCTAGGAAACAAGGAAATTTTGGCTGGCATAGATTGTGATCAAAGTGGAGAAATGGAAAAGGTGAGGCCAAGGAGACACCAAAGCAGGTGGATTTCTAGGCCATTGAAAGCTCTCTGGCTTTTACTCTGAATGAAACAAGGAGATTAAGAGTTTGAGATGGAAGAGGGCATGATCTGACTTATGACTCTAGATCAGTACAGGAGACTCACTGAGGACAAACTATAGGGAAGCAGGAGGACTAGCTAGGAGGTATGGCAGTAATCCAGGTAAGAGATGATAATGGCTTGGGTTATGGAACAAGTTAAGAGTCAGCGTGTGGCTCTGTTTCAAGTGTGAATTGAATAGGAATTTCTGGAAAATTGCATGTGAAGTGTGTTAAAAAAATAAACCTGGAAATGTTAAAATTTTAACAAGTTTATTTGAGCAAAAACTATCCACGAATCACACAGCTCCACAGACAATTCAGGGTACCGCAGAAGGGACATGAGAGAAGAACTTGATAAAGTGATGAGGAAATATGATAAAGAAATATTTTATGGGTGAAAGTGATAAGTCCCTAGTTAGAGGTGAGTTGACAATTTCCTAAGTTCTGTTTTACTGTTTAGGCTGATTTTTGCTTGGGTTTGCTCACTAGGAACCCAAGGCACTCAGCCCAGGCTCCTCTCTATTAATCATTTTAACAGCTGTGAAAGTGTGGGAGGAGTTAGGGATGACAAAAAGAACTTTGGTGAATCAACTAGAAAGACAGCAGTGAGATGGGTTTGTGGGGAAGGATGAGCAATTTGGTATTGGACATATTGGATTGAGATGTCTCCAGGACATACAAGTGGGAAGGAAAGTTGGGAATTTAATATTTGAGTCTGGCATTGGGCATAGAAGTCTGGGCTAGAGATAGAAATTTCAGTCATTGGCATATTGATGATTTATCCATCATCATTTAGTCAACGCCTGTAGCCATCACACTCTGACATCTGATCGCATCTGATCTTGAAAGCTAAGCAGGGTCAGCCTGGTTAGTGCTTGGATGAGAGACCACCTGGGAGCACTAGGTGCTGCATGCAGGCTAAGAAGAAGGACCTGGCATTTCACTCCTGAAACAATCTGCCATTGCAAACCCTATGAATGGCAGAGACACGCTGACAATAGTGCCAGGCATGGCACAGTATTGGGGGGGTGTTTCATTCTGTTGTACATAGGGTCACTATGAGTCAGACCTGACTCCATGGCACCTGATAACAACAACAGCAATATTTGGTCAATCACAGAATGAGAATTGAAACTTTGCTGGCTTGTTTATAGTCTTCTGTAATTGATAGTCATGTTTTGCAATTAATAATTCAAATAGATGTCTTTGGCTATTAATTACTACCTCCTCCACCCCATCAATATCTTCTAGTGCAGGAAATGGAAATCTATTAAAAGAAAGCTGAATGACTGCAGGGACTATATTCATGCTGGAACCCTACTGGCAAGTGATTAAGGGCACTTTACCATGAACTGTGCGTTTGCTCAAACTGACTGCTTCATGATAATAAAGAGTTTAGGATCAATGTCCTTTCTGGAATTCATTTTTTTTATTTATAGGTTTTAATCTTGAAGCAAACATCCAAACAGATGGCACAGAGGGTCTGTCACCAGCCTGCAGGAATGTGGAGTGACCTCAGTGCTCTGTGTCACTTAACCCAACATAGATGAATGTGCACAAACACGAAAGGACACATCCCAAGGAACCATCAGGCACTGTCTGCTGAGGTCCACTCTGGCCTGGCAAAAGATCACAGAGCTTCTCCTCAACACCAGTTAGCTCGGGGACCCTCAGGAGTGGGCAAGAGCTGGTCAGTGGCACCAAGAAGGACCTCGGGAGACTTCTTATATAAAACAGGAACTTTATTAAGTTACTCTTTTGCAGGAGAGCCTAAAGACTATACAGCTCTCTAGCTGGCAGCACTGGTTGCTGCTGCTATGATGGACTAACAGCTCTATCAAAGTGCTAAATAGCTCTGATGTCTTCACTGGTGGCACCAATGTTCCGATGATGTTTCCTCTCCGCAGTTGTCTTCTCCTCTCACCTCCTCCCCAGGGTGGGGGGGGATTGAGAGTTCTTGACTTGCTTGAGGTCTTCTTTCTTGACTCTCGGAGTCTTGACTCTTGGTGGCTTGATTAAAGGTCTTCGCGAAGTCAGTAGTGAGGTGAGATGATCAGGATCCAGGTGGTTGGAAAGGAAGAGATGAAAGGATGCCTGAGGTAGTTGGTGGTCTGTTTATATACATTCTGGGTGGGGGAATGGAATGGGGTGTAACCAATCAGAGAGTGGCTTGCACCGGGTGGGGCAGCTCTCTGTGAGGGGGTTTGGAAAAGTGCACTTAGGATTGGTGGGTTAAGTGTGGGCTCGACCAATCAGTAAGCTTCCCTTAGTAACCAATAGGGTAGCTCCAGGCAGCCAATCAGGTTGAAGGAGGCCACACCAGAACTGCGCTGTTTGGGGGCCATCTTGGATCACTCGATGGGAGGGGTAGGAGTAAGGTAGGTGAAGGTTGACCTGGGACTTGGGTAGCCATATTGCTCTGAGGGAGTCAAATAGGTCCCAGTCCAGGTTGCTGGGTTAAGGATCACCAGAGGTGGGAGGAGCAGGGCAGGAACTAGGCAGGATCTGGGGAGGGCTCAGACCTCATCCCAGCCAATCAAGCCTTGGCCATGGCACCCTCCCGGTCCACCTTGGGGGTGTCTGGATAATTCCCTACAACTGTCCAGAGTCCCCATCCTGGTGGAGGCACCTCTATCTTATAGCATATGGCCCTGCTATC
Source organism: Pedetes capensis (assembly GCA_007922755.1). Classification (NCBI taxonomy): domain Eukaryota; kingdom Metazoa; phylum Chordata; class Mammalia; order Rodentia; family Pedetidae; genus Pedetes; species Pedetes capensis. The sequence continues at coordinate 67,377 of VMDO01010942.1, forward strand.
TTCCTAGAATGTGGAAGGAAATCTTCACTGTTTCCTCAATGCCCCAAAGGGGATGGTCAAAATTTCCTATTATAGTAAGGTAAGTTGGAAGGAAAAATTTAACTAGTGTTGGCACCTTCTTTCCCCCACCCTGACATCCGGGAAAAAGAGTGTGTCCAGCAAAGCTTTGAAAGGTGTAAAGGAGTACATATCCTGAAGCATTATGGCAAAAGAAGAGAAAATACAGCACAGTACAGCTCAGACTGGCTTCGAGTCAATGCTGACTCTAACAGAGGTTAGTTTCTCCGTGACAGAGAAGACAACAGGATTTCTGCAATTTGTGTGTGGGTATCAAGATGTCTGGTGCTTATATAAAGACCCCCCAGAAAGCCTACCACCTCTGGAGGCAGTCAGTGCCCCAGTGGGTATCTTGGAGGTGCTGGGATCCTGTGAATTAATGAAAAGTTCAAAAGTAAAGATGCTTAATCCTGGGACTGGAACATAACTAGCAGAGTCACGATGTTCGAGAGCACATGGACACAGGCTCAGGGCACTTCAGGGATGAGCAAGATGGCTTGGTGCCCAAAGACTCTGACCTTAAATACTCTAACTTGTGTTGGACCTCTCAGTCTGTGCCCTACTGTGGGGCAGACAGAAGCCCACAGATATGCCAAGGACTCAACTTCCTGTAGATTGGTGCAATCTGAGAGAAACAGAATTGATTTTATTTTTTACAGCAGCAAAAGAATGTCACATATGTACTCTCCAGCGTCATTTTGCAAAGTGCATTTATCCTCCATGCAAGGTCCCTCAAAAAATTTGTTAAAATCTTTATTTATAATTCTATTTCTCACCATTTCCTTTTCTCATTTCCCTCCTCTCTCCAATTTTACTTCTCCGGTCACTGTAATGCACAATTTAGTTTCATATATCCGTACTTCCTGTGCACCTTTGAAATGTTACTTCCTCTTTAATGTCCTCAAAATTGTTTTCAAGCATTTTTATTTATGTTTCTATTTTAACAGTCTTATAGATGGCATGTAATATTAAATTCCCTGGGTTTGTGACCCTTACTAACATTAGTCACTCCAGAGAGGCAATCAAATATTTTTCGTCTTTCTGGCTCAGTTATTTAGGTTCATGTCTTGCTTATTTCAAGGCTCAATAAACATGTTTGTTGTTTGTTTAACTAAAAGTCTCTAAAGGCAAGGCAAAGAAATAAAAGTCTGACAGTTTTGAAAAGAAAAATTAAACTAGGCTTGTTTGTTGGCAAGTTGGTTTTCTTCATAGAAAATCACCAGAAACCTGTAGAAATACTCCTATATCTGGTTGATGAGCTTAGCATCATTGTGAGGTACAAGTTCAACACAAAACTATCAATCATCTTTGTATAGGCAAGCCATCAACAACAGGAAATTGAAATTAAAAGAAATGCAACATGTGTATAATTGCACTAAAAATAAAATACTTTGGTAAAAAACTATCAACACATGTATAGGATTTATATGCTAAAAAGCTATCAGACCCTAATCAAAGAAATCAAGGACCTATAAATGAGAAGCATATTGTGTTCAAGAATTGGAAGACTCAACATAATAAAAGTATCAATCATCCTCAAATTGATCTTCAGATTTAATAAAATTCCTATCAAAACTCCATGCCTGTAGCTGTAGCCCTGTGGCATCCGATCCCATCAGATCTAGGAAGCTAAGCAGGGTCGGGCCTGGTTAGTACATGGATGGGAGACCGCCTGGGAACACCAGAAGCTGTAGGCTTGGGAGAAGGACCTGGCAACCCCCTCCCAAAAATCAATCTGCCATTGAAAACCCTATGAACAGCAGAGAAGCACTGACAATAGTGTTTCCCCTGTTGTACAGAGGGTCGCTATGAGTCGGATACCGACTCGACAGCACCTAACAACAACAACAACAACA
>VMDO01010943.1:0-69183 GCA_007922755.1 Pedetes capensis
CAGCTTGGGCTACATAAGGAGACCCTGTCTCAAGATAAGGCAGATTTTGGGATTAAGATGGCAGACTACTATAATACACTGATAGGTAGAACATCTAGGGAATAACTAGGAATAGCTGGAGAGTAGCTACCCTCCAAGGTTGGTGACAGTGGGAAGCCACTGAAGTTCAAGTATCAAATGGACCAAAGTTAAATAAAAAACATAGAAGCTGGATGCACTGGGAAGGATCATAAGTTTGAGATCAGAGGCAGGCACACTTAGCAAGACCCTGCCTCAAAATCAAAAGTAAAATGTGGGCTGAGGGGGTGAAGCCCAGTGGTAGAGCACTGGGGTTCAGCCCCTAAATACCGCAAAAGAAAAAGTACAAAGAAAGAAAGAAAGAAAGAAAGAAAGAAAGAAAGAAAGGTAGGTTAGCAGAATGGGAAGAGAGACAGCATGGTACAGGGAGTGGACTGGGTAGAAACAGTGCAGTAGAGGGATGGAAGGAAACCAAAGGAAGAAACAACAGAGACTCAGAAAACACAATACTGGACACCATACGGAGTAGATTTGCAATAAAACAAGACAGGGAGTCTGCATAGCATGTAGACATGGGGAAAATTCTGTCTTTTTCCTGGCATTGTGTTGTAGCCCAGTGGTAGGGATCCTATCTGAGTCTGTGGCTTTAGTGGCAAAGGCTCCTGCATTGTCCTACCTCTGGAAACACACTGAAAGTGTCAGGCCCTTATCCCTTGAGTGCTGGCCTGCAGAGTTGGTCCAGCTATAGACAGAAAACCAACACAGAAACATCAGAGTTAAATGTCACCATAGATCAAATGGACTTAACAGACCTGCAGAATATTCTATCCAGCAGCTGCAAAATATACATTCTTCTTTGTAGCCCATGGAACTTTCTACGAAATTGATATTCTAGTACATAAAACAAGTCTTAACAAATACAAGAAAATGGAAATAAGTTGTATTTTATCAGATCATTATGGAATAAAACTAGAAATCAACAGCAAAAGAAACTACAGAAACTATATAAACACATGGAGATCAAACAATACACTTTTGGACAATCAGTGGATCATTTAAGAAATTAGGCAGAAAGTTAAAAAATTCCTAGAATCAAATGAGAATGAAAACACAATGTACAAGAACCTTTGGTATATAATGAAACAGTTCTAACAGGGAAGTTTATAGGCGTAAGTACGTACATTAAAAATTAGAGATTTCAGAAAGAAAATAACCTAACAGTGCACCTCAAAGTCTTAGAAAAATAATAATAAGCCAATACCCAAGCTAGTAAAAGGAAAGAAGTAATAAAGATCAGAGCTGAAATTAATGAAATGGAAACTAAAAGAACAATACAAAGGATCAGTGAAGCAGAGTTGGTTCTTTGAAAAGATAAATAAGATTGACAAACCTTTAGCCAAACTACCAAAAGAAAGAGAAGACACAAATTAATAAAATTCACGATGAAAAAGATGGTATTACAACAGATTCTACTGAAATCCATAGGACGATTAAGGATTATTTTGAAGTTATATTCCAAAAAATTTGAAAATCTAGATGAAATAAATTTCTAGATAAATATGTCCTACTAGCATTGAACCAAGAAGATAGAAAATAGTTATGTAGACCAGTAATGAGCAATGAGATTGAAACTGTAAGAAAAAAACTCCCAACAGAGAAAATCCCCGAACCAGGTGGATTCCCTGCCAAATTCTACTAGAACCTTGTAGAATTAATATTAACACTTCAAACTATTCCATACAATAGAAAGGGAGGGAACACTTCCAATTTCATTCTATGAAGCCAGTATTTCCTTGATATCCAACCCAGATAAGGACACACACATAAAAATGATAGGCATATTTCCTTGATGAACATAGACACAAAAGTCCTCAATAAAATACCTTCAAACTGAATTCAACACCCATTAAAATGATCATCCATCATGATCAAGTTGGATTTATTCCAGGAATGAAAATATGCAAATCTATAATCATAAGACAGCACACAAACAGAATCAAAGACAATGTTGTTGTTATGTGCTGTAGAGTTAGTATACATACAACAGGCAAAACGGTATTGCTAGTGCTTCTCTGGTACTCATAGGGTTTTCAATGCCAAGTTGTTTTTTGGGAGTGGACTGCCAGGTCCTTCTCCCTATAGCACCTGGTGTTCCCAGGCATTCTCCTATCCAAGTATTAACCAGGCCTGCTCCTGCTTAGCTTCTGAGATCTGATGGAATTGGAAGCCACAGTGCTACAGTTGCAGGCAATCATCTCAGAAGATATAGAAAAAGCTTTCACAAAATCCAAAATGCTACTATGATAAAAGCTGTGAGGAGACCATAAGAGAATGATTATTCCTCAATATAATTGAGACTATGTACAACAGTCCTAATGCCACATGAAACTGAATGGAGAAGAACTGAAGACATTTCCTCTAAAATCAGAAGTGACACAAAGTTGTCCACTATCACCCCTCTTATTCAATATGTTGTTGTTAGGTGCCCTTGAGTTGGGTTTGACTCATGGAGACCTTCATAGTGTTTTCAACGGCTGATTATTTCAAGCGACCTTCATAGTGTTCTTAATGGTTGATTGTTTTGCGATTACTTCAGGAGTTGAGTGCCACCTTCTTTTCCCATTTTTATTACATTGAGGATAAAACTCTCTTCTCAGAGTGTGGAACAGCACTCCACAAAGTGAGCTAAACCCCACCTACTCTTATTCAATATTGTTGTTGTTGTTGTTGTTGTTGTTGTTAGGTGCCATAGAGTCAGTATCCAACTCATAGTGACCCTCACAGGGTTTTCAATGGCTGACTGTTTCGGGATTGCCTTGGGAGTGGATTGCCAGGTCCTTCTCCCATTTGTGCGGTGCTGGGAATTGAACTTGGGACCTCAGAGACTGTAGCGCAGTGCTCTCCCAACTGAGCTAAATCCCAGTCCCCTTATTCAATATAGTTCCTATAATCTTAGAGAAAGAAAAGGAAATAAAAAGGTTTCAAACAGGAAAGGAAGAAGTCAAATTAGTGCTGTTTGCACATGATGTCACCCTATACTTAAAAGACCCTTAAAGTCTCCACCAGAAGACTTTTAGATCTGAATAAACACTTTAATAGTCAAACCACAATGCCTAACAGTGGCCATTCTGGTTGCTTTCTCAACTTCCATTTTCCTAATTTCCATTAGGAATAGAGGGGCTTTTGGAAAAGCTGTCCTCACTCTCAACTCTAGGAATGGAACACAAGACATTCCACTCAGGAATTAATTCAGAGTTGGGCATGTGACCTGCAGTCAGTGTGAATTTGAGGACTCTTGCTGGGAATTCTGGTTTCTTTTCTCTGAAACCCTGAAAATAGTATGATTAATGAAAGAAACCAGTCTCAAAAGGCAACCTATTGTATAAATTCCATTTATGTGAAACGTCTAACAGAGGCAAATCTGGAGAGTCAGAAAGCAGATTGTTGATTGGAATGGAGAGTAGAGTGACTGGTATTGGGGATGGGGTTTCTTTTTATGGTGATGAAGATATTTCAAAATTAATTGTTCTGATGGTTTCACAATGCTGTGAATATACTAAAAACCATTGACTTTTATACTATATGGGTGAGTTGCATGGTATGTGAATTATATCTCAACATAAATCAGAAAACTGGGGCGGGGCCAAGGTTGCTCAGAGGGGAGATGCACTTGCTGTGTGACATGTAGGTGTTGAGTGAGGCAGTTTCATGAAGTGTAAGAATCACCTTAAGAACCATGAAGAATTCCTATGTCCACAGTTGTTATAGGAAAATCCTGTCACCCTTGTTTGTGAGTAGGATATTCCAATTCCCCTCAATTTATGTTTTGGGCACAAGAGGTTAAATAATGTCTGTGGAAAGACAACACTTAGATCTTTGCTTTGGAATGATAATTCCATACATATGGATTTTGAAACCAGATAATATTTCTTTCATTTTACCCATAAGCTTATTTATTATATCTTTCAAGCCAATATTTGACTTTTATGAAGGCCCACTCATTCTTCCTTGAAGAATCTGTCCAGTGCATGCTTCCTATTAACTCCACATGACTTTCTAATATAAGTCCTTATCAGAACCCTGCAATTTGGGTATAATATCCTAGTTTTGCCTGCAGCTGTAGCCCTGTGGTATCCAATCTCATCAGATCTCAGAAGCTAAGCAGGGTTGGGCCTGGTTAGTACTTGGATGAGAGACTGCCTGGGAACACCAGGTGCTGTAGGCTTGGGAGATGGACCTGGAAACCCACTACCAAAAATCCATCCACCGTTAAAAACCCTATGAACAGCAGAGAAGCACTGACAATAATGTTTCACTTGTTGTACATAGGGTCGCTATGAGTTGGATACTGATTCGACAGCACCTAACAACAACAATCCTAGTTTTAAAGAAATATTTAAATTATTTCCCTTATCTTACAGGTATGTAGGGGAAATTTTTTAATTGCCATCATACTTTCTGGAGTTTTTCAAAGGAGAAAACTTCTTAGTCCTGAGGAGTGTGAAATTTTTAGAATTAATATAGCAGGTTGTTAACCATGAACACTCCTAATAAACAAATGTAAATTCTTCCCAATCTCACATACACCCAATTAAAATAGGTCCTGATCAATTTAACATGTAGTATTCACAAGGCAGAGATATAGAGCCTCATGTCTGCATCAACGCAATTTGGAGATGTTTCATAGAAATACAATATTCTTTAATTGTAAGAACTATCTCTAAGGTATAGGCATGAGTATCTGTTCTACAAAGTCTGAGATGCACTAAAATATGAAAAATTAGGCTTCAAGCTCTATCGACTTGATAATTAACTGGAAATGAGTATCAACAAGGGAGAAACATTAGGGTAAAAATTTCCAGAGAGAAACTCAATAAACTGATGGCAAAGAAGAAAATTGCCCACCTTTGTAAGAAGAAAGCCCGCTTTTTAAGATGCTGCAATGAAACGCTGAGAAGGCTATACAGAGGTGAAAGCTGATTTTCCTTAAGTGCATGCTATGAATGCAAAGCCAAAATTCTTTCAGCAAGATTAATAAGTGCTATTCATGGCGCTCCTGGGCTGACACATGGTGCAAACAGCTGCATAGCCTCTGAGGCCTTGGACACGTGTGTGCTGCAGCCCACCACAAGAGGAGCTCTCATGGTTTTTTTGTGGCAAGGAAACAAAGCTAAGAAGCCCACATTAGAAAATGCAAATCCTCTCTTGGCAGATCTGGTGGCAAATTAAATGGAAAACTTGTTAGCTAAAGACCTTTGCTTGAGAATATGTTGTTGTTGTTGTTAGGTACCGTCAAGTCGGGTCCAATTCCTAGTGACCCTTATGTACAACAGAAATAAGCACTCCCCGATTCTGTGCCAGGTACAAGATCTTTTTAGGTTTAAGCACGTAGTTGCAAACACTGTGTCAGTCCATCTAGGGGAGAGTCTTCCTTTTTTTCATTGACCCACCACTGTCCCAAACATGATATTCTTCTCCAGGGATTGGTCCTTCCTGACCATATGTCCAAAATATGTCAGGTGCAGCCTAGCCATCCTTGGTTCTAAGAAGCATCCTGGTTTCAATTCTTCTAGGACAGATCTGTTGGTTCTTTTGGCATATTCAGTATTTGTCTCCAGAACCATAATTCAAACACATCAACTCTTCTCATGTCCCCTTTATTCACTGTCCAGCTTTCACAACCATAAGGTGTACCTTCATCCTCAGTCTGACATCTACGCTTTTCAGCACTTTAAAGAGGTTTTCTTGAGACAAATTTTCCCAATGCAATGCATCTTTTGATTTCTTGATTGCTGTTTGTATGAGTGTTGATTGTAGAACCAAGTCAAGCAAAATCTTTGACAACCTCAATTTTTTCTCCATTTATCATGAAGCTGCATAGTGATCCAATTGTAAGGACTTTTGTTTTGCTTATGTTGAGGCAGGCTGGGATTTAGCTCAGTTGGTAGAGCGCGGCTCTGCAGTCTCTGAGGTCCTGAGTTTGATTCCCTGCATCGCAAAAATGGGAGAAGGATGTGGCAACCCACTCCTAATGCAATCCTGAAACAATCTGCCATTGAAAACCCTATGAGGGTCCCTATGAGTCGGACACGACTCGACGGCACACAACAACAACAACAATGTTGAGGTACAATCCACACTGAAGGCTGTGTTCTTTGATCTTTGTCAGTAAACATTTCAAATCCTCTTCACTTTCAGCAAGTAGAGTTGTGTCATCTGTATCATGCAGGTTGTTTATGAGTTGTCCTCCAATCCTGATGCCACATTCTTCTTCATAAAGTCCAGTTTCTCAGATTATTTTCTCAGCATAGAGATTGAAGAGGTACAGCGAAGGATACAGCTCTCACACATACCTTTCTTGACTTTAAACCAGGCAGTGTTTCCTTGTTCCTCCTGAGAATATAGCACTTTTCTAACTTGCAAGTCTTAGGAAGAAAAAAAGTGAGAACTCTCTCTCTTTCTCTCTCTCTCTCTTTCTCTCTCCCTTCCTTCCTTCCGTCCTTCCTTCATTTCTCTCTCTCTCTCTCTCTCTCTCTCTTTCTTTCTTTCTTTCTTTTCTTTCTTTCTATCTCTGTTGGTGCTGAGGATTGAACTCAGAACCTCACAAAAGTTAGGTAAGTATCACCACCACTGAGTTCCCAAAAGAACTCCTTTCTGAGAAGTATAAACATAGGGTAAGCCAAGATGACCACAGGGCATGTGGAATTATCAAAAGTTATAAACACAAGGAAAGAACACCCAGCTTATGCTTACTTTCTGTTCTGATTAATGGCCCCTTTTGTACATAGTCATGACATCATGGAGGTTTGTGTATTGCTTAGTTTCCCCCTAGTTTCTTGTATGACTTTGGATCCTTGATCATGACAGGGGGAAACTAGGCAGTGTTCCCCCTTTTTTGTTTCTTCTTCAGTACTGGGGTTGAATCCAGGGTCTCATGCATGCTAATAAATAAAATTTAACTCATAATTTAATTGAAATAAAAATTAGGATTAATTTCTAATTCTAGCAATAAGGTAGTTGCAAAGTCAGGGTCCTGGAATTCTGAAGACCTTGATTTTAACATGCCTGTTTTCAACTTCTATGACTTTAGGCAATTCTTCCCACCACTGTAGGAATTAATTTCCTTGTCCTTACAAAGGCAGGGCTTTAAGACTCTAGAACACCTTTATCATCATGATTTTATGATTCATGGATCTTGGGTTTCAGAGCTGGCTGACTCACTGATGATTTACCTGAGAAAAAGAATATCATTGATTCTCAATGAGAAACTAATATTTCCTGTGAGTGAAAAATTAATTTCTAGCTATCACTAATGTCAAAGCAAAAAAAAAATGTCCTGACTCCAATAAGAAATTTAAAGAATCTGACTAAAGATAAATGGCTAGGAGTTAGTAGTGTGTAAGTTCCCATAATTAACTAAAACTCTACATTGGAATTCTTTGTATTAAAGAATTCTGTTTCCTTTCCTTTCCAAACTAAATATTCTCAAAGAAATGAAAATGCATTTAAGGAGCAGACTCACTACTGGAGCTACTGGATTGTTTTTTACTAGTATTGTCTAACTCTTAACTGTGAAACTAATATTACAAGGTAATAACACACTGCCCATGCTAACACTCAATTTGGACTTTTTATTTAATCTCGAAGGAGAAAATGAATGATTAGATACCTTATATACTTTGGCTAAACTAAATAGATCTTCCCAAGTCCTTTATGTAAACAAAGTACCCAGCTAGTCAAAATCCTTTAGCTCATAGATTTAACAAATGTGTAAAATCCTGCAGTGAATGTTTAAGAAATTATCAATGAGGACACTTTTGGTATATAAACACCACCAACAAATATGAACTGACTTAAAGAATGAGGCAAATCTAGAAGGAGGGCAGGATTCAGGGTTGATGTAACTCAGACTCCTAGCTTTGCTTTCTGTTTCTCTGCTGCCTCATGTGCTGTTCCATCCTTGGTTTGGAGGCTGGCTCCCAAGTTCCAGACTATCCTATGTTCCATTCTGGCTCTGCCTCTCTTTGATAGATCTCGGTGCCTGCAACACAGTGAACATACAGTGCATAAAATTCATGGGAAGCCTTGGCCCATGTCAAGCTCTCATTACTGCTCTATGTGCTTTACGTGTATTGATTCATTTCCTCTTCATCACAGTCTAGGTAGGTAGCATGATGCATCTGAAAATAGGTTCACAAATTCTCTGAGATGCCTCCCTCCAAGAGACCAGGTGTAAGCCAGGTGTGGTGGTACGTGCCCGTAATCCCCGTGACTTGGAGGCAGAGGCAGGAAGATTGTGAGTTTGAGGCCAGAGGCAGCTTGTATAACCTAGCGAGACCCTGTGTCAAGATAGAAAAGTCCAAAAAAAGGAACTAGGAGTGCAAATCAGTGGTGGAGCACTTGCAAAGCATGTGTGAGGCCCTGGGTTCAGGCCATTATGGGGGAGAAAAGTGAGATTGAGTCTAATTCCTTTCCTCCTGAATGTGGGCTGGACTTAATGACTTGTTTCTAATGAGTAGAATAGAGCTAAAGTGTTCTTGTATGATTTTGGATCCTTGATCATGACAGGGCTAGGCTTTCATCTTGTGCCCTGACCCTTCCCATCCCTCCCTTTTCCCTCCCTGTGAATGAAAATATCATGGCATGATTCAGGTGCACCTTCATCTTCAATGTGACATCTTTACTTTTCAGCACTTTAAAGAGCTTTTTTTTTTTTTTTTTTTTTTTTTTTTTTTGCAACAGCATTCCCCAATGCAATGCATCTTTTGATTTCTTTACTGCTGCTTCTTTGAGTGTTGATTGTAGAACCAAGTCAAGCAAAATCTTGGGTAACCTCAATTTTTTCTCCATTTATCATGAAGTTGCATAGTGATCCAGTTGTAAGGATTTTTGTTTTGCTAATGTTGAGACACAATCCATACTGAAGGCTGTGTTCTTTGATCTTTGTCAGTAAATGTTTTAAGTCCTCTTCACTTTCACCAAGCAGAGTTGTGTCATCCCTTCCTCTCTCTGACTCTTCTTCTCTCCCTGCCTCTCTCCTCCTGATCACTCTGTGCAAAGCTAGCTGCCACATCCTGAGGCACCTCAGGTAGCCCTGTGCAAAGGGCCACTTGGTGAGGAACTGAGTTTTCCAGTCCCTAACCAAGAGACTGCCAAGAACTCCATGAGTGACCTTGAAAGCAGGTTCCCAAGCTCCAGGGATGACAAGGGGTGACTGCAGCCCTCATTGGCAGCTGACCACAGCTTCATGAAGGACCAGAAGCCAGAGCCACCCAGCTGAGCCACTCAGAGGGTTCCTGGATCCTTAGAAATGCTGTGAAATAGTAAATAGTTGTTGCTTTAAGCTGCTAAGTTTGCATGTTTAGAGTAATTTGTTACAGAGCAATAGACAGCTCACACAGGCAAGTCCAACTTGCTGTTCCCATTTTACAGATGAGCACATTAAGGCAGAGGAAGGTAAAGTAGCTTGTCCTAGGGCAGATAGCTCGGAAGCTGTGGAGGCAAGATGCAGGCACATGCCTTCTGAGTTCATTCTTCATCCCCTTTATACATAATGAATTCTAGGTAGACATGCAATCTCTCCTCTTTGAAGGCATGGCAAGAACAGAGTTACACAGTAGAAGAATACAACCTTGTACATCTGGTAAGTGTAGCTCTACTTGGTCAGGTGTTGGGAGATTTCTTTCAATGTCAAGATCATGCTTGAGTCTACTGTCCTTATTCTGGATTCATGTGACTATTGATTTGAAAGTCAAGGGAGCCCCAGGTTTTGATTCCTGTGTCATTGCTGAGGCATCATGGTAACGTTCCTATTTTGTTTTTCTTTTCTCATTTGAAAACCTCTTAAGATTCCTACTTTATGGTTGGAGAGAGAAAGGAGGCCTGACCTCTGCTTCCCTCCAAGGCCTCAGGCCTCTTTCCTTTCCTTCTGAGTCCCCAGTAGGGTGAGGACCAGCTCTGAGGTCCTGGAGAAACATGTGACCTCTCCTGGTTTTCATGGAGAGTTCTCCACTTTTCCTAAAGAACCAGAGTCCAGAGAAGATTAACACATGCAGTTACTCAAAGAGTGACTGACAGGGCTTCCCAGGGCTATCTTTCCACCTGCACCAGGGCATTTAAAGTTGTCTCCTAAGTTTTATTTGCAGGTGGGGTGATTCTTACTTGGTGTTGGGAGAGGATCTATACAATACCTATCTTATAGTCCTTGAGCCACGGTCATGTATTTCTTATCTCCAGAATGATTGGCAGCTCATCCTTTGAAGAAAGAAAAATGGGAGCGATGACTTTCCTACATCATAGCTCAATCTACACTCATGCTACTGATAAGCGCCTGTAACTGTACCACTGTGACATCTGATCCCATCAGATCTTGGAAGCTAAGCAGGGTTGAGCCTAGTTAGTACATGGATGGGAGACCGCCTGGGAACACAATGTGCTGTAGGCTTGGGAGAAGGACCTGGCAACTCACTCCTAAAAAACAATCAGCCACTGAAAATCCTATGAATAGCAGTAAAGCACTGACACTAGTGTTTCCCCTATTGTGCATAGAGTCACTATGAGTTGGACACTGACTTGACAGCATCTAATAACAATAACAACTGATAAGTAGAAGTGAGAGTATAGATGGATGGAAGAATGGGTGGAAAGAAGGATGGGGGAACCATAAAAGCACATTGAGTTTTCCTGCTAATGTTTCCTTGCTATTTGTACACTGATATAAGAAAAAATATTATGCACATTTTAAATTTATAAAACAGGTAATTTCCAAACAGATATTTTATTTTAAATAAAAGTTGCCTGGAGAATACAGTTCAATTTCAAAAATTTATTTTATGGCTAATTTGTCAGTATTCAATCTATTGGTAAAGTTTTACAATAAGTATAATCATCTATTCATTTATTCAATATAACATATAACTTAAAGCAGGGACTGTTTTCTACCTTGGCAAATGTCTTGTGTTTTAATTGGAAAATTTTAATGTACAACTTAATGTGTTTCATTCTGACATGCATTTCATTGTTACATTTCCATGCATGCATTTCATTGTACATTGCACAGATAAGTTCTCCCTTACCCTCTTATACCCCTCCTACACCCCTGTTCCACCCCCCACAAATGGCCTCCCTTCTACTTGCATGTCTTTTTGTGGGAATATTTTTCTGTATACCCTTGTATCCCAATTATGATTTAAGTCTATACTTTCTTCTGTAGTGATCCATCTTTTTATGTTATCAGCAGTATTACATGAATAATCTAGCCCATTTGCATTATTACCATCCTTTGGTATTGTTGGTATTATTATAATTATTTCCTGAACTATTAAAGTTGGACTGTTTACTTTGAGGTCGACCTCACTCTCATTCCTCATTCCTCCTTGTCCCTCCTCCCTCTCCTGTCTTCTCCCATCATCGCTTCTTTCACTAGATCTTCCCCTCCTTCTTTCTGCTCCTTGAATTTTCCCTTCTCCACTAAGTTGACTTTAGCTTTTTATTATGTTCTAATTTCTGTATAGGATTTTTTTCCTTCTTTCATATTTGATTCAGCTCCCACATATCAGTGAGAACATGTGGTATTTCTCTTTTGGGGCTTGTGTTCATTCACTTAAGATAATTTTTTCCAATTCCATCCATTTTGCTGCAAATGACATTATTTCATTTTATTTTGATTGCTGAGTAGTATTCCATTGTGTATATGTACCATGTTTTTTTTTTTTATCCATTCTTCTGTTGACAGGCACTTTGGTTGATTCCACATCCTTGCTATTGTGAAAAGTGCTGCATTGAACATGGTGATGCAGGTGTCTCAGTGGTGTGATGACTCATCCCCCTTTGGGTATATTCCCAATAGTGTTATAGCTGGGTCATCTATAGCTGGGTAGGTCAATTTTTAGTTTTCTAAGGTACCTCCATACTGATTTCCAAAGTGGTTGAACCAATTTACAGCTCCACCAGCCGTGTAAGAGGCTTTCCTTTTCTCCACAGTCTCAACAGCATTTGTTATTTGTTTTATAGATCTTGGCCATTCTTACTGGAGTAAGTTGGAATCTCAGAGTTTTGATTTGCATTTCCCTAATGGCTAGGGATATTGAGCATTTTTTCATGTGTTTCATGGCCTTATGAGCCTCTTCATTTCAGAACTATCTGTTCAGTTCCTTAGCCCATTTGTGTATTGGGTTATTTGTTTTCTTGGGTATTGCTTTCTTGAGTTCTTTATAAATGCTGTGTTTCCTCTGTCCAATGTATAAGATGCAGAGATTTTTTCTCATTCAATGGGGATTTCATTGACTCTGTTAATTGTTTCCTTTGCTGTACAGATGCTTTTTAATTTCATGTAATCTCTTTCACCTATTCTTATTGTGATTTCTAGAGCAATTGGAGTCCTATTAAGGAAATGTTTTCCTATCCCTATATGCCCCATTACATATGCTGAAATAGAAAATGTAATAAAAAGTTTCCCAACAAAGAAGAGCCCAGGACTTGATGGGTTCACAGCAGAATTTTACCAAACTTTCAAAGAAGATATAATACCTATCTTCAAGTTATTACAAAAAGTAGGTAAGGAGGGAACACTCCCAAACTCATTCTATGAAGCTACCATCACCCTGATACCTAAACCAGGAAAGGATACATATAAAATAGAGAATTATAGACCCATTTCCCTTATGAACACAGATGCAAAAATCCTTAACAAAATCCTTGCAAACTGAATTCAGCAACATATTAAAAAGATTGTTCACCATGACCAAGTGGGATTTATTCCACAGATGCAAACCTGGTTCAATGTATGAAAATTGATTAATGTAATTCAACATATCAAGAGACTTGCAAACAAAAATCACATAATCATCTCAATTGATGCTGAAAAGGCCTTCAACAAAGCACAATAACTTTTCATGATAAAAACCCTGGAGAAGATAGGCATAACAGGCAAATACCTTAACATTATAAAAGCCATCTATGACAGACCTACAGCCAAAATTATATTAAATAGAAAAAAGTTGAAACATTTTCCTCTAAGATCTGGAATACGACAAGGATGTCCACTCTCTCCTATTCAATTTAATATTGTGATTGAAGACCTTGCCAGGGCAATCAGACTAGAGAAAGAAATCAAGGGGCACAGATAGCCAATGAAGAGTTCAAACTATCCTTATTTGCAGATGACATGATACTTTACCTAAAGGACCCCAAAACCTCATCTGGAAAATTGTTAGACCTAATCAACCCTTTTAGCAAAGTGGCAGATATAAAATTAACACACATAAATCAATAGTCTTCCTTTACACTAACTGGAAGCAGGAAGAGAAGGAAATTACAGATATAATGCCTTTCACAGTAGCTCACCAGAAAGTTAAATACCTTGGATTCAATCTAACCAAAGACCCTGTAGACCTCTACAAGGAAAATTTCAAAACATTAAAAAAAGGAAATTGCAGAGGATACTAAAAAGTGGAAGGACCTTCCCTGCTCCTGGATCAGGAGAATCAATATAGTAAAAATAGCTATCCTATCAAAAGCAATTTATAGATCTAATGCAATCCCCATTGAAATCCCAATGACAGACTTTACAAAATAGAAAACACAATCCAAAAAATTCATGTGGAAACACAAAAGACCATGTATAGCTAAAATACTCTTAAGCTGCAAAACAAGTGCAGGTGGAATCACAATCCCTGACTTTAATCTATGCTACAAGGCTGTGGCAGCAAAAACAGCTTGGTACTGGCACAAAAATAGGCCTGAAGACCAGTGGAACAGAATAGAAGATACAGAGATACATGAATGTATCTATAGTCACCTGATTTTTGACAAAGGAGTAAAGCAAGTAAATTGAAAAAAGGATAGCCTTTTCAATAAATGGTGCTGGGAAATATGGATATCTGCTTGCAGAAAAATGAAAACTGACCTTCATTTCCCAACATGCATGAGAGTTAACTCAAAATGGATAAAAGACCTCAACATAAGACCAGAAACTTTAAAATTAATAGAAGAAAGGATACGCAAATATCTTGTCTTAACAAATCTATTGTAGTTGTCTATTTTCACACACAGAATTTTGTTTTTGGCTGAGAAGGGAAAATTGATAACTCATTTATATTTTGCCTTCTCCCAAAGGATTGGAAGCAATTTACTGCTAAATTAATGGGCAAAATATGAGTATAAATGGCTGATAACCACAAGGTGCCCTTTATGGTGTTCATAATGTTCTCCAACAATATAGACCAAGTTGTAATGCATCAGTTTAGAGATGTACAAAGGAATGCATTCAGAGTAAGAACCACCAATAAAGGAAAGTTTTCTGTGACCAAAAAAATAAGATGGGTTTGTGGTGAGATGGTGACTAATGAAACCCAATAGTTGCATAGAGAATGAAGATATAGGGATTGGCTTGTTCCATCGAATTTTTGGCCAATGAACAGAGAACTCTGTCTAGGGCCTGAGATTTTGATACTATTATTTGCATCTAATTTTAAATTATAGAACTGCTTTCTCATTGATATTTAATAAACAACAAAACCCACCATTTACTGAATGCCTAGGACACTGTATAACATATACTAAGCTACCCATTAGCCAGAACAGCTCACTGAATCATGCTTCCAACTTCTCTGACTTCTTCTTCCACCTAGTATTTCTTCTTCCCCCAGCCAGAGAAATCTCTCTGCTTCTAAGAGGTCTTATCTATTGGCACAAAGCCATCAGGATATTCTCTGCATTTTAAGGTCAATTGGCTTGATAATTACACCTGTAAAGTCCTAACACAACAGTGTGAAGTCATAGGGGCTGAAACTCTACCCACTACAGCCATAAATCTTGAGAGCAGCAGATTCAAGATGCTAATTGAATCTAAGGTCAAAGTCTGTATTCACTTATTATGCCATGCGTACACCATCTGTGACTTAAGCTAAGAAAAATGTGTTAGAAAATACTTTAGTGTTCAAGACAGAGTATAAATAACCAGTGATGCTATGAAACTACCCATGTTCCCTTCCTGAAATATATGACTTGATTGTGTAATCCAGAACAGATAAATTAATGTGCTCAATCCAAAAGGCTATATATATTATATGATACTGGGCACATTACTGAAATTGTCTTTGCCTCAGAATGCTCACCTGGAATATAGGGAGGAGGATATCAGCACTCACCTCACAGGGCCATTGATATCACAATGTGGGAAAGTACACGATAGAATTTCTAGTACATAGGAAATGGCCAGAATATACTAGTTGTTACTGAGACACAGCAGTGCCCTTACTTGATCGTAACACTATGTTTTATCTAGTCACCTGTTAATTATCTGTCTTTTTGTTTGACCGTATGCCTCAGAAGGGCAGGCATCAGCTGCCTTTTTCACTGTAGGATTTCCAGCCCTTGGTACTGAGCTGGACTTGTATGAGAATACTCAGTAAATATCTGTTGAATTCAGGAATATTAATTTTTGATGAAACTTCTCAACTACTGCATGTTGTGGGTCAAAAAATGCATTTGAGGGCTGGCTTTGACTTATGGAGATGTGATTTGTGACCTCTGCCAAAGAGAATGACCATGAAAATTTGGCATGGAAGTTACTAAGACATGTGTTATCAATCTTTTACAGAACTTAAGAAGACTCAATAAATATCCATGGTATGTCTAATTTGGAGCAATCTTGATGCAGGTGACACCTTGACACTGCGATAGTTTAGATGATTTAAAATATTTTGTCTCCTAAGCTGAAAGAGGGGCTGAGATTTAGCTCAGTGGGTAGAGCGCTGCGCTGCAGTCTCTGAGGCCTTGAGTTCAATTCCCAGCACCGCAAAAATGGGAGAAGGACCTGGCAATCCACTCCCAAGGCAATCCTAAAACAGACAGCCATTGGAAACCCTATGAGGGTCGCTATGAGTCGGATACCGACTCGACGGCACCTAACAACAACTAACAACAAGCTGAAAGAATATCAAAGTAGTTTTATTCAATCTTTCTTTGAATTAAAAAAATTCTCCTCATGAAAAAAAAAAGGCAATATGTCAGAATACCTCTCTAGTTATGGCTGATAGTGCTTTGGTCATTACCAGGGATGTTTCCTTTGTTGTTTGTTTATAACACCAAGCTGTGCCCAGCTTTGCAGGAGGACCACAGAAGCTGTATGGAGAGGCCACCTCAAGCTACTTCTAGTGGTTCCAACCCTATATTTTCCTACTGGTTCCTGAAATGCAGTGTCTGTACTCCATTTATAACCTCATAGCATTTGGTACTGTGATCATACATGAAAAAAAATATTTGACAACTCCAGACAATGTATCATTAACAATTTCTTAGAATAAAAATCAGGATAGAAGTGGTGTGGCACATTCCCCAAAGCATCATTAGGACAAAGGCCAGAAGTTCACTATGAAATAACATTAACTATATAAAGATTACATGATCAAATAATACAATCTCAATAGTTCAAACATGTCCCTGATATAATTATGTGCCCAACTCTTTCATTGAAATTCCAGTGGCTGTCTAGACAGAGTAGTATAATATCTTGATTTGGAATTGAATTAAATAGAGATTTAAAAGATCTCCAAACAAGTAAAAATAGTGAATGGCTTTGACTCTTGCTTTTGAAGGGGCGGTTTGCAAAAGAACAAGTATAGGAAGAAAGAGTGCCAGTTTCAGAAACCAGATATTGAGTAAAGGAGAGGGACCAAGAACCTGGCTTGAAGATGTTATATCTGTGAAAGCACTTTTAGCAATTATTCTGTAACTCACTGGGAATTGAGTCTGTATTAGATTTCTGTTTGGTAGTGAGTAACATAGGTGTTTTGAAAAATGGCTTTTCCCTTTCCTATGCAATGTCTCATGATTTCAGTCTTGATCTTTTTTTTCCTGTTCTTAAAAAAAAAGGGGGTCTGCAATTATGTCCTTTCTTTCAGTCTTTAGTTCACTAGTATACTTTTTAATAAAAATCTCATATTTTAGAATGTGGTTTAAATGTGAACCCAGCGAGAAAACAATCCTAGTTTCAATCTAGAGTCCTGAAGAATTCAGAGCATTATGTAGTCTGCAGAGTGGAAAGCTCAATCAGAGTGTGAAGTTTTACAGTTTACATACTCAGGTTTGCCAGCCAAGTGGAATGGAATGAGGCAAGGTCTTGCACGGTAGCTTCTTCCTAAAATGATGCCATTGATTCAATTTCTCCCTGGATGTACAAGGTGTTCTGCCACAGTCCAGCTACAAATCAAGAAATTATACTACTCTGCCTAGGATCCAGGGTTTCCTGAAGGCGGGTTGAGGAGTCGGCGATTGGGTAACAGCAAACACAGCAGCTCAGAGGCAGTGTGAATCTGTTCCGTTTATTTTTCAGAAAGCTCAATGTTTTATACAATTTTTTAGGCTTAGGTCATGCAAGCAGTAAAAATAGCACATGCAGTTATTCATGAAACAAAGTTTCACAAGCACCTGTTAATCATAACAACCCATAGTTCAAAACACAAAATTTATTATCTCCAGACACCAAGTACTTGGAAGGTTTCTTTCTTTTTGTTGTTGTTAGGTGCCGTCGAGTCGGTATCCGACGCATAGCGACCCTCTGTACAACAGGGGAAACACTATTGTCAGTGCTTCTCTGCTGTTCATAGGGTTTTCAACGGCAGATTGATTTTTGGGAGGGGGTTGCCAGTTCCTTCTCCCAAGCCTACAGCTTCTGGTGTTCCTAGGCGGTCTCCCATCCAGGTACTAACCAGGCCCGATCCTGCTTAGCTTCCGAGATCTGACGGGATCGGATGCCACAGGGCTACCGCTGCAGGCTCTTCTTTTTTTTAGGCTTTTTATAAATGATAAACTATAATAGGGTATTTGAACTCTATCCTTAGTGAACAACAGCATTTATTCTTTTTCTCTAACTGGGAACCAAGGTCCGTAGATAAGCACTTCTCCATGTTGTGTATCCACTCTTTTCCCCAGCTGGGAGCCAAGGTCAGCCTTTGAACAGATAAGCACCTCCATGTTAAGTTGTCAAGGAGGCTTTTGTGTTGTGGGAACAGGCCTGTGTATTTTTTTGATTGTTCTATACTTTTCTGTAAACCTCAGCTATCATAGGTGGGGTTACTTTAGTCCAAGTAGGGGCTAACAACTCAGCCTACTGTAACTGAAGCATAAATTACTAGAATAATATCCACATATCCCTTATAATTGGTGGTCATTACTTCTAATTCATTTACAGATTTCCCCAGTCATGTCATTCTTTTAGCATTTGTTTCATTAGAATTTAATACAATATTAGTTATGAGTATTAGTCCTAAACATAAAGTAATCATAATAATTAGAAGCAGTAATCCTATCTAGAAAGCAAAAAGCACATATTCCTTTTCTCCATCCCATCCATTTCTTGGAAGATGAGTTTCTTGAACCCTTCTTCCCCATATCTGGACCTTGTCTGACAATATGGTTAGAAATGGCTGTGGCAGTGTTCCCCATTGAGAGATACACCCATGCCTTCACAACCTTGAATCTTGATTCTCAAAGTGTATACTTGGATGAATTAAGTATGAAACAAAATCTAATTTTAAAGAGATTGAAAAATATTTTGGCCTAATCATCAAAATTCTCACTCATTAACTCCATCCTATTGCACCTGGGTGAATAGGTACTGACCTCTAAAGCTCTGTGCTATGGCAAGAGATGGTGCAGACCCCTTTCTAGTTTTGATATGTGTTTACTGGAGACACATTTCCTCTACTATCACCACACTGTCCAGCTGGCTTCAATCTTGAGAGTGAGTTTGCATCATTGGGTAAAGAGGACAGGATTATGTACGGAGTGGATCTAGGGGAATACAATGCAAAGGCTAGTTTGTCACTTCTAGGTCTAAGTCATAAGAATACTTTAGCCTCTGCCTCAGTCTTCTGGGACCAATTTTCATGGGGAAACTAGCTCCCATGTAAGAAGGCTGGCTACTCTGAGACTGCCATGCTGTGGGAAGCCCGAGGAGTTACAGCCTGTGTCATTACTTTATTTACTGTGATACATCCCAATATATATGTTGGCCAGGACCTTTCCTCTGAGCCTTAGAATCACTTACCTGCATGTCTACTTGAAAGTCCCACATATATTAACAGTCATAACATTTGGGACTGAACACTTGATTTCCAGTCCCCTTAAACCTTTCTCTCTGCCATTTTCTCATTTTGGGAATTGGTTCCATCTACTCAGTGGTATATCCAAAATCTACCCAGTGCTGTGTGCAAAATTAAGGATTATCCTTGATCTTTCCTTCCTCTAAATCCCACAAATGAGTCCATCCACATATATGATTGATTCTGCATCCATAGTGTACCTTGATTTTTTTCCAGTTAACTCAATCACCATTGTATGCATTTTCTTCTCTTTCAAGGTCCTCTTTAGCAGTCTCTCTGTCTTCTTTCTTGACACTATCCATCCTCTACTCATCAGCTAAAGTAATACTTTATAAATGTAAGTTTTATCTTTTATGCCCCTTCATTAATCATTAGATGCCTTGCTATGGGATGCAATCTGAATCGCAGAGAGGGCTTGAGAGGCCCGTATAGTCTTCTACAACTTCACGGTATGACCTTCTCTCTTTGCCCAATATTTCCGGCATATAAGTCTTCTCTCATGTAGGGGCCTTGGCAATGATTGTTTTTTTCCTAGATGGCTCTCTGCACATTCTCAGCTTAAATGCCCAACAGACCTCTCATGGTATCCTATCTGACCTAGATTCCCCCCAGTATTCTCAGTCACGGCATCCTATTTGTTTACTATAGTCTGTGACCACCATAATTATTTTTGTGTGTATTTTCTATTAGTAATTTTTAATGTACAACTTAATGGGTCTCATTAGGACATTTCCATATGTGCATTTCATTGTACATTGCTCACATGAACTTCCCCCTTAACCTTTCATGATGCTCCTCCTCCATTCTCTCCCTCTTCACCAATGGTCTTTCTACTTGCATGTCTTTTTTGTGTGTGTGTGTGTGAGAGTATCTATCTATATATGTATGTGTGTGTTTTCCATTTGGATATTTACCTAGCTCTCTGCAATATTCTTGAAACACCACAAAGTCTTGACCTATGTGTATTTTGTATTCACCCTTATGTCCTTGACACCTTGCATGGTGCCTGGCACATACAAGATGCTCATGGTTGGTGGAGTCTGAAGCTTAAGAAAAACAAAGAGATTCCTAGTTGTCTTACACAGAGGTTCTCACTCCCACCTGCACATTGAACTTTATTGAATATGAATTGTGGTTGCACCTTGCTGAGGTCAGTCATGAATGGCTAGAAAATAGAACTTACTGTGTGCATTTTAGATCATGGAAGCAGAAGAAAGATAACATTTCAAAGCTGCAAATATAAATTTTTTTCATCCCTTTTCCCACATGGGTATCAGTTGTTATAGTTATGGGAGAGAATGGAACTAGGAACAACCTGGAGAAAATATTATACTGTTGGGCCAGGGTGGACAATCTTATCTGTGGAATTTTTGTAGTTTTTATTTTATCAATCCAGGCATAGGGTGAGTTCTAGTCTTCTCTCAAGGTGTCCCAGACATTATGAAGCCAATAAAACCTGAGTTTTATGAGTCAAATTGATCTCAATTACATCTATGAAAGATGTCCCCACAAAGGGCCATGGTCACATCATAGAAGGAAGGATGTGATATGTGCTGCAGCGCATGCCTGTAATCCTGGCAATGAGGGAAGGTGCCGGAGGAGGATCAGAAGTTTGAGGCCAGAGGCAGTCTGTATAATTTAGTGAGACACTGTCTCAACATGAAAACAGGGGCTGTGGGTGTGGTTCAGTGGTAGAGTGCCTGGCGTGCATGAGGGCTTGGTTTCAACCCCCCGTACTGCAAAATAAATAAATACACACATAAACAAAAATAGGGGGATGAACAAAGGCATAAATGATACAGTTTAAGTTAAATTTTGTGTTTAAATTCTCTTGAAAGATGCCTCTGCTGTCACTACGGACTCAGACCCTAACCACTGTCAATCTAGGAGTCTCCAGAAAATCATTCTTAAGGTATTGAGGAAAGCATGATTTTCTCACTCCTCTTGCAATGTTTTAACTTGCCTGTCATTAGCCTAGCTATTGAGGAAGGGGGAGTTGGATGACCTCAAAAGACAAAACAACAGCAGCAATAGCCACCCCCCAAACCAAACCAAAACCAACCAACCAAACCAAACACCAAACCAAACCAACCAAAACAAAAACCCAACATACCACAGTGACCAGAAAAAAAATTAAAGAGGAAGAGACACACAGTGGAACTATATAGCATGAAATGTCTGAGTACAATTATAAGGCCAATTTATTTACCCATAAAGAAAATAAAACTGCCAGGAGTGAAAACGACAATTGATTAAGGGCAGATGACAAAAACAGGACTGAGAGGCAAAGGAAAAAAGACCAGGGAATGATCTACGTGGAAGTTAGGGGCCCCACAGCAATCTCGGAGTAATATATTACCAAGTGACACTGGTTGTGAAATCAACGCAACACTGGACCTCTATGAAAACTGCAATTTCTTTGGAATGAAGAAATTTGGGCATTATGTGTAGGAGAGGCATTTACTTGGTTTTCAAGCCTTGAAAGAATCAGTCTGATCTGGAGGTGGTGGCTTTGTGTTCACCATATATAACATATTTAAGCTTTACAGGATGTGGATATAATACAATTGTCATGGTTGACTACTTAGTATTTTAATGCGCCCTCACTCATATTTCTATTTTGACTCTTTCTGCCTTTACCCTATGCCTACAGCCTACTGTGGCATCAGATTCCACCAGATCTTGGAAGTTAAGCAGGGTCGGGCCTGGTTAGTACTTGGATGGGAGACCACCTGGGAACACCAGGTGCTGTAGGCTTGGGAGAAGGACCCAGCAGCCCACTCCCAAAAATCAATCCACCATTGTAAATCCTATGGATAGCAGAGAGGCACTGATAATAGTGTTTCACCTGCTATACGTAAGGTCACTACGAGTCGGACACCTACTCGACAGCACCCAACAACAATAAGCCTTTACCTTCTAGCCTAAAATTCTTACATCCCTAGGCTCATGGGGAACCCTGAGCATTAGATTGAACAGAAGGAGGTGCCAAGGGCTGTATCAAAGCAAGTCGAGGTTTTATTAAGTTGTAGTAAACACTGGCAGCTGTTTGCCTTGAGCATTGCCAACCTCCCTGTCGCTTGTAGTTAGGAATTGTGTAAGGCTTTTAGTGCTATTCTCTTCAGTAGATAATTTGGATTTCTAGGATGGTGTGTAGGAAAGAGGACATGTTCATGGTTGAAGACTGCTTCTCTGGGAGCTATTTCAAATGTAGTGGCCTCGTGGTGTATTTAAAGTGTCCACCGTGGTAGCCTTTGATACCGAACAGTGTTGTTGTTAGGTGCTGTGGAGTTGGTGTCTGACTCATAGAGATCCCATGTACAACAGGCAAAACACTATATTGTCAGTACTTCTTTGCTATTCATAGGGTTTTCAATGGCTGATTGTTCTTTGGGAGTGGGTTGCCGGGTCCTTCTCCCAAGCCTACAGAACCTGGTGTTCCCAGACGGTCTCCCATCCAAGATCTGACCCTGCTTAGCTTCTGAGATTTGATGGGATCAGATGCCACAGTGGTATGGCTGCAGGCATGATATACAATAAGCTATTTATAGTGTATGTATATACTATATAATAAGATATATATATTTGTATGTACATATATGTATATATATATCATATTTGTATATCATAAAAGGCTATATATCAGAGTATTGATATAAATGTGTGCATATATACATATATACAGATCCTTTGATATCTATATCCTTTTTTCTTTCTATATTTATACATATTCTTTTATGTATATTCTTTAGGGAGAACGCAGCCTGACTTGGCTGGAGGGATGTGAGTGTAGACATGTGTACACCAGCTCTCAAGATCCAGAAATGAACTCTTCTCATAACCAGGACAGATGTGGGAAAAGAGAGCGATAGTCTGCTCTTAAAAACACCAGGCCCTGTAATCGGGTACGGTGACGCATGCCTGTAATCCCAGCAGCTCGGGAGGTGGAGGCAGGAGGATCACAAGTTCGAGACCAGAGGCAGTCTGTGTAACTTAGCGAGACCCTGTCTCAAAAAGTAAAAAAACGGGCTGAGGGTGCACCTCAGTGGTCCAGCACTTGCAAAGCATGCAAGCGTGAGGGCCTGGGTCCAACTCCCAATACCATACACACACACACACACACACACACAACAAAAAGCCCAAACAACAACAAGAACAAAACACTAGGCCCTTGGCAGTGACATTGTAAAATAGCATTCATTATAAAGGCTGCAGACAAGAAACAAACATTGGTCAGTAGTGGTCGCTAGGCCAATTTGCTGGAATTTCACAGTTGCCTCTTTGCCAATTGGACCCTTGCTGGCCCTGGGGAAGACGTGGGCGTGTGTCAGAAGAACCTCACAAGTTTCTTTACCTGCTGCTAGGCTGAGAGAGTTGTTTAAAATAATAGCAGAACTGGAGCCGGGCGTGGTGGCGCACCCCTGTAATCCCAGTGGCTCGGGAGGTGGAGGCAGGAGGATCACAAGTTTGAGACCAGAGGCAGTCTGCGTAACTTAGCAAGACCCTGTCTCAAAAAGTAAACAAACAGGCTGAGGGTACACCTCAGTGGTCTAGCATTTGCAAAGCATGCAAGCGTGAGGCCCTGGGTCCAACCCCCAGTACCACACACACACAAAAAAAGAATAGCAAAATTGCACCTGGTTATTTCTTTTCCCTTTAAAGCAAAAATCCCCCCAGCTTTTTTTTTTTTTTTTTTTTTTTTAGGGCATTTAAGACTCCTGGGACCTGGTATTTTATTTTTGTTTTCTATTTTTTTTTTCCAGTACTGAGGAGTTGAATCTAGGGCCTTGCACATGCTAGGCAAGTACAACAGCACTGAGCTTCACCCCTCAGCTTCACCCCTCAAGTCTTCCTTCCTCCTCCCTCCCTCCCTCCCTTCTGCCTTCCTCCCTCCCTCCTCTTGGTCTCTGTCTCTGTCTCTCTCTCTCTCTCCTTTAATCTTTTTCTTTTCCCTTCCCTGCCCTTTCCTTCCCTTTCCTTCCCTTCCCTTCCCTTTCTGTTTTCTTTCACAGTACTTGGGGGTTAATCCCAGGGCCTCACACATGATTTGCAAGTGCTCTACCACTGAGCTGTACCCCCAGCTCATTTTTTTACTTTTTGCAATTTTGAGAATAGGGTCTTGCTAAGTTACATAAAGGCGGCCTCTGGTTTTCAACTCATGATCCTCCTGCCTCTGCCTCCCAAATTTCTGGGATGATATGCGTGCACCACTATGCTCAGCCCACTTTTTAATTTTCATTTTGAGACAGACTCTCATTAAGCTGCCCAGGCTGCCTCTGGCCTTGAACCTGTAATCCTCCTCCTTCAGCCTTCTGTGTTGCTGGGATTACAGGTGTGCACCATGGGGCCTGGCTTTTGCTGACTTTTAATCATGACTTTTATCTCTGTCACCATCATCTCTCCCCTTGGCCATTGTAACTGTCTCATGGTATTTGAAAACAATGTGCTAAGTGAAAAAAGCCAGTTGTGTGAGGCCGTAGATGATTTGATCCCATTTATATGGAATGTCCAGAATAGACAAATCCATAGACACAGCTGGTAGGCTGGTGGTTGCTAGGGCCTGGGTGAAAGGAGAAACGAGGAGTGATTGCTAACTGATGTGGGCTTTCTATTTGAGGGGACAAAGATGCTCTGGTTGTACGATGGTGCGGATGTACTGAAACTCACAAAACTGCACATTTAGGTAAAGGGGGAATTTTGTGGTGTGTGAATTTCAATTATATTTGCATAACATTGTTATTTTAAATAAAGGGGCCCCTAGTCCTGCTCTATGACCAGCTGGTACCCATCCCAGGAAAAGACAAGCCCCCGAGGTGGGGCCCTGATCCTCCTTTACTCAGGTGTCCTCTCTCCAGACTTTCTGCCATCCTCTCCAAGATGACCTTGGTCTTCAGCATTTAAACTTATCCTTTGCAAGCGATATTCTTTCAGGCCCCCACTTCCCTGTCACTTCCTTTATCTCTTACACATGGATAAGCTTTCTGAACTCTCGTCTCTAGCTCCTTGCTCCCTGCTTCTGTCTCTTTTATTCCCCAGCCTGCTGCCTTTTGGCCTCTGCCTCTACTCCATGGAGACTCTTCTCTCCAAGATGTGGATGATTCCATGGTGCATAAATCTAACAGCTCCCTTGTTTGGACCTTTGGCACCGCAGATGGGTCTCCACTCCCTGCTGGGCTCACCTTGGCCCTGCATCATGACCTGCTTGCTTTTCTGATATGCATGACCAATTCTTTGGCTTCTCCTGCTAAGTTATTTTTTCTCCTCAAACATTTATCATTTCTTTGTGGTTTTGTTGTTGTTAGATGTGGTTGAGTCAGGTCCAACTCATAGCGACACCAAGTATAGCAGAATGAAACACTCCCCAACACTGTGCTATGCTCGCCATCGTTTTATGTTTGAGCCTGTTGTTGCAGTCACTGTTTCTCCTCATTTTGAGTTGTGCCACATCTTCAAATGGAAGGCCCAGGGGCTTTACTCCATTGTTGTCATTAAGGTTGACTCTATTTTGAGGAGGTAACTCTTCTCCAGTAGTTCCTTGAATGCCTTCCAGCCTGGGGATTTCATTTTCTGGTACTATATTTGACAGAGTTTCTCTGCTATTCATAGGGTTTTTAATCGCTAATTGTTTCAGGAGTGGGCTTCCAGGTCCTTCTCCCTATTCTTTCTTAGTCTGAATGCTCAGTTGAAACCTGAAACCATGGGTGGCCCTGCTGGTATCTGAAATACTGGTAGCATATCTTTCAGCATCACTGCAAC
This sequence comes from Pedetes capensis, assembly GCA_007922755.1. Classification (NCBI taxonomy): domain Eukaryota; kingdom Metazoa; phylum Chordata; class Mammalia; order Rodentia; family Pedetidae; genus Pedetes; species Pedetes capensis. The sequence continues at coordinate 25,881 of VMDO01010943.1, forward strand.
ATTCCAGCCCCAACAACATGACAAGTTGACAGACACGTGGGAGTTCTTTGTGATGAGAATATTCAAAATCCCTTTTCCTAGCTCTTTACATATACTTTAAGAATAATTCTATAATAAATTTTGAAGTAATTTTTATCATCTCTTTTTTTCTAGCTTTAAAAAATATACTGTATGTTATCATTATCCGTACTCACCTTACAGAACAACAGCATACAAGAATGTATTTCTCCTACCCAACTGTAACTTAGTACCCATTGACCAGCTTTTCCCCTCCCTGCCTCTGTGACTCTCCCTAGCCTCTGAGAGCCATCATTCTACTATTAATTTCTCTGAGATTAACTTTTTTATATTCCACATGAGTGGGATCATGAGGTACTTATCTTTCTGTGACTGGCTTACTTCACTTCATATAATATTCCATACATATTGTTGCAAGTTACACTAGTTCATTCTTTTTTATGGCTGAATTGTATTTCAGTGTGTAATTTTCTTTATCTATTCATCAGTTGATAGCTGTTATGAGTAGAACTGTAATAAACATGGGAATGCCAATGTCTTTTGACATACTGATTTCATTTCCTTTGGATATATAACCAGTAGTAGGATTGCTGGGTCATATGGTAATTCTATTTTTAATTTTTGGCTTTTTTTGACTTTATTGTTGTTGTTAGGTGCCCATTTTTAATTGGGTTATTTACATTTTGGCTATTGAGTGGTTTGAGGTCCTTATATATTCTGGATATTAACCCTTTATGAGATGGATAATTATAATATTTGCTCCCATTCCATTGAGTTTCTTTTTATTCTGTTGATTGTTTCCTTTGCTATGCAGAAACATTTTAGTTTTCTATAATCTGTTTTTGATGTGGTTGTCTGTGCTTTTGGGGTCTTATCCAAAAAAAAAAATTCTTGCTCATTGCAATCCCCTGAAGCATTTTTCCTGTTTTCTTCTAGTATTTTCAGAGTTTTAGATATACATTTAATCTTTTAATCCATTTTAAGTTGACTTGGGGGCTTGGTTGATAGATCAGGGTCTAGTTTAATTTTTCTACATATGGGTATCCAGTTTTCCCAGCATCATTTGTTGAAGAGACTATCTTTTCCCCATTGCATGTTATTAGCACCTTGGTCAAAAATCAATGGGCTGTAGATGCAAGGGTTTACTTCTAGGGTCTTTAATCTGTTCCATTAGTCTATGTGTTTTCATGCTAATGTCATGCTATTTTGATTACTATAGCTTTATATTATAATTTGAATATGTTTTTCAAGTCAGGTTTTGCCATGTCTCTTGCTTTGCTCTTTTTGCTCAAGATTGATTTGGCTCTTAGGGGCTATTTATTGTTTTAGTTGTGCTAAAATATATATAACATTTTACCACTTTAACTATTGTTAAGTATACAGTTCAATTATATTAAGTATAAATTCACAGTGTTGGGCAACCATCACCCCATGTATTCCCAGAACATTCTCATTAGTGCAAAATGCAGTTCCTATTAAGTAATAATCTCACGTATTCCTTCCCCCTACCCCTGGGAACCACTTTTATTTTTTTGCTTCTATGAATTTGCCTGAGAGCCTCTGATAAGTGTAATCATGCTGTATTTGTCCTTTTGTGGCTGATTCATTTCGTGTAGCTTGTCTTCAAAGTTCATCCATGTTTTAGCATGGGTCAGAATGTCATTCCTTTATAAGGCCTAATAAAAGTTCATTGTATGTACATAATCACACTTTGGTTAATCATTCATGGGTTCATTCATCTGTTTTTTTTTTATCGTCTAGAGGTCTCTTATTTTCTATATATACATATTATCATGGATTCATAGGGAATAAGTTCCAGAAGCTTAGGCTGCTTCCCATGGGTTCTCATACAGTGTGCCTCTCTGGGCAGAATAAGCTGGCCCTTCTGTTGAACCCAAGTAACTATTTTGACCCTCAGAGAGCTTAATATGCTCAATATGCACATAACTTGCTTGTTTGCAATAATGCCTGGGTAACGTTGTAAAATCTTCCAGTTTTGCCATGGTAACATCTGCGGGGTGTTCCTTTGTGAACAGTACCCATTCTGTCAGTGGTAGAATGCACGCTTGTAGTAGTAGTAGTAGTAGTAGTAGTAGTAGTTGTTGTTGTTAGAATGCATGCTTAGCATATGCAATGGCCTGGCTTTGACCTCCAGTATACACACACACACACACACACACACACACACACACACACACACACACACACACGGATGCCATCTTTGAGAAGAACCCATACAAATCTTCTCCATAGTGTTACAATTTTCATCCCTGTGATGCTGAATGAACATTTTTATTGTGCTTTGCAGGTCTTCTTCCTCTCCCTATCTGCACCCTTAAGTTCTCATGTCCAGAGCTGGAAACTCAGCTGTCTTCATTTCTGACTCTGAATCCTGGGCTGCCAGGACCTCTGAAGGTATCACATGTTCTCAGTTCTGCTAAGTTACGTATTTCCCATTTTACATGAGAAATCTTCACTTGGATTTTATGTAAGAATTTTCCCAGCCAACCTTGGACACCTTCTACTCCAGAAAGTCAGGTCCTTAGAGAGACCCCTCTGCATCTTGCCCATTACTCATGATGGTTATCCCATCACAGGACTTACATCAAAGATGACAATGACTTATTGGCTTATCCATCTTGCCCACTCTATTAGAAATCTCTCTAGGGAAGTTGCTGTATCCTTCATTATAGTATTTCTTAGTCCCAGCATCCATGTGCCTAGCACAGAGAGGCAGCCAACTGGTATTGTTAAATGTGCATGCGCCACCTCCTGACATCTACCAGTGACAGCGACTGTCCAGCCTCTGCCCATGTTCCTGTTGGATAGTTTTTTAACTATCCATTGGATGAGACTGTTGTCCCTGGTCTAATCTATATGGGATCAGAGTGGCAAGGTCACATGACACAGCACCAAGTCATCTGTGTGTAAGAAATTGCCTCCTATACTGAGAACAGGTTTCTCGCAGACAGGGGTTGGGCAGCTCTCGAATGTAACCAACTCTGGACCTTGTATGAGAGAAACTAACGCCACCTAACAGCATGACTGTAAGGATTGAAAGAGAAGGCTAGCCTTGCACCCCACACTGTCAGGTCTTAGCAAAGTGGTGGGGTTCTTCCTCCCCTTCTCTCTTTTGATGGAGCCTGTAGCAAAATAGCAACCTTTAGAATTTTAACTTTTTTACCAAGTTGGTTTTTTTGTGTGTGTGTTTTACTTTTATATCTCAAGATTGATGTCTATGAGTCACATTGAAGACAGAACAGAAAGACCTATTTCATCTTTGGGCAATGGTAATGAGGAGGATGTTGATGTAGAATATGGGGAGATGGCCAGTGATACTGAATGCTGTGTACCTGGCACCATGTTAAGTGTTTTGCCCAAGTTATTTTATTTCATCTTTATCTTTATGCTATGATGCAAGTTCTGTGTTTCTATGTGCACTGTATAGAAAAGTCTCTGAGCCTCTTAGGAAGACCAGGGACCTTCCCAAGGTCATATGGCTTGTGGATCTGTGTTTGAACCCCACTGCAGAGATGAGCTCCCAAGCTAAGAGATTGGATGATTGGTTTTGGTGACTGTGCTGTTATTAGAGAGTCATTATCTAGCTTGTTAACTTATAATGGCATACATTACCAAAGTGGAAGAGATCCGCATGAAACTGACTTCTAAATACCTGGCCAGTCAGTTGCAACATTTAGAATATCTGAAAATCAATGTTTAGCTGAAACAAGGGTTCTCACACAAGTGACACCATTGGAGGTGGATGTGTATATGTGTGTGTGTGTGTGTGTGTGTGTGTATGTGTGTGAATAGAAGAACTAGGAATGGCATATTTCAAAAAGACCTGTCAGACGATAAAATCTGCAAGCTGTGCTTCTGTCAGGGTCGTTAAAGAAGCTGCTGCTCTGAAGGTACTGATAATCTGGATTAATGTCTATCCCGCCAGCTTCACATGGAAAAGTGTTTTTCATAGTTTTGTTTAAGAAGCCTGATGTACAGCCATTGCCTGCAGCAATTCTATAAGTTATAGTGAGCAAGATCTGAAGTATTCTGACATCAGTGGTATGAACCCACCTTGTTCATTTTAGTGTCTGCAGATTCTGTTCTAAGGACACCTTTGAACAATTATATTATGCTAACATCTTGACTCACTTTTGTAAAAGAGAAAAACAAACACAATTTGCTTTTTCACTCCCTTCTTTACATACTGCTGACACTTAATGTTTACTATTTCTAAATACAACAGTAAACCTGCCAATGGCTCTTCCATTTGAGGGTGCTGAAGGTGGTGACATTTGGGGATTTTTGAGGGTATTTGAAATGGATATTTTGATATTTTTTGAAACACTGGTCATGGAAAGAGACCATGTGCATAATTGGAAATTTCCCCACATTTCTTAATTTAGATAAGTTTACAACAAAGAGGCAATAGTGTAATAGTTCTGGAAATACATGAAGAAGGAAACTGCCCATTGCAGCTCAGCATAGATTATTAAAACCTAAAGGATGAGGGGCAGTACTGGAATTTTCATAACATTGAAATACCAACATGGAAAATATGCTCATGTATCTCCTTATAATAAAATGCGACATGAGCTATTACAGTTGAAACCCATAAAGTTGTAGAAGTGGGATTTAGGTACCTAGAATAGTCCTGTATATATATCTTAAATGACATGTGTACCTTGAGTGAATGAATGCATCTTAGAGACAAACAGGATTGCGTTTCCCGACATAGACTTCACTATCTGTGTTAAAACCCAAGCTGCCTACTTTCTAGCTATGTGATGTTGAGCAAACTGTTTAGTTTCTCTGGGCTTCTCCATATGTATGTATATTATGAATAACAATGGTACCTACCTAATGATTTATGATTTAAGGTATTTCTAGTGTTTGGTACATTGTAAGTTTATTTGTACTAGCTGTAGTTACAGGTGGGGTTTAGCTCAGTTGGTGGAGTGCTGTTCTGTACTTTCTGAGGGTCCAGGTTTGATCCCCTGGACCACAAAAAGTGGGAGAAGGATGTGGCAGTCCATTCCCCAAAACAATCAGCCATTGAAAACACTATGAGGGTTGCTATGAGTCAGACTTGACCTGACAGCATCTGACAACAACAACCTATTGGGCTTGGGTTTAGCTCCATTGGTAGAGTGCTGCTCTGTGTTTTCTGAGGCCCTGAGTTCTATCCCCAGCACCACAAAAATGGAAGAAGGATGTGGCAGCCCACTCCTGAAACAATCAGCCATTGAAAATCCTATGAGGGTCACTATGAGTTGAACATGACTCAATGGCGCCTGACAACAACAACAACAACAACAACAACAACAAAGCTGTGTTTACATGATTGCTGCTTATTTTCATTCTTCCTAAAGGAATAAAATGAAGGTGAAGTTAATAATAACAGGATTAATCAACACAGATACGATGTAAAACATGCAATCCTCACAAGACTAAGCTTCTGAAAGGGGTCTAATCCCAACCAATTAATCTACCTAGGCAGGGGGTCCTGAGAGCAGAAAACTAAGCGTCCACTTATGTGTTCACTATCAGATGATGGTGGCTTGTGACGAGCTGAGAAGGAGGGCAGCAGTGTGGACCCAAGGGAGGGGTGCTGGGGCTGGGGCTGAGTGATATTTGCCAATGGCTCAGGGGCTCTGGATGCTGTATATACTTACCTTCTCTGCCCAGTGCAACTTCATGCTCCCAAGCTTGCTGATTGTGCCAAATTCACTTTGGGAGGGAGGCAGAGGGGAGGAGGAAGAGAAGAAGAAAGAGAAGGAGAAGGAGAAGAAGAAGGAGAAGGAGTAGGAGAGGAAGAGGAGGAGGAGGAGGAGGAGGAGGAGGAGATTGGAGATATCACTTATGACTTCTGTTATTTTAACCAGGACATAGGTCTCCATGGTTCTATCAGCTGGGGCCTCATGTTCAGCAAAGTACAATGAGAAAAGCCTGCAGTTGCCATCAAAATAATCCTTTATCTTGTGAGGTAGAACCTGTTTGCTAAGATTTCCCTTTCCTTGACAAGGGATTGATCTGAAAATGCTCTTAAACAACATGTCTGTAAAATCTTTACTATGAGCCTTTACTTTTTTCTCACACAGTACCAACTTTTATCAATCCTAAAGAATTTCTTCACCACTAGCTTCTGATTCCCAGAGGGCCAAATCTATCCTACTCTTTGTTTCCCTGGTTAATCAAAGTGTCTCTGGGGATAGCACAGTCTTTCTCCCAAGTCTGGGTACCAGACAGTGGTTGCTCAGTCTAAGGACAACTGGGAAGATGGGGTGTCAGGAATGGAAGAGCATCTGGGGTCTCTTGCTATTGGTAGGCTCTGTCTTCCAGATTAATGTGTTAATAATATAACTGAAGAAGTTGACTAGGTTTGTATTTTATATAAGACATTAAAATTATGCATATACACACTGCAAGAACCCCAAAGAGCTCAATCCAGATGGGTTGGGTTATTGTCTGATGGAAGACACCAGTTTAACAATAATGGAAAACGTGACCATACTTTGAAGTAAAGAACTCTCCCCCTCATACCACATGACCATGACTGAGAAGGGAGAGAAGGATATAAAATAGGGTGGGCTCTGCTAATGCTTGCTAGATGCAGAAAAGGCCTCTGACAAAGTTTAACATCCTATTATGATGAAAGCTTTGAGGAAACTAGGAATTGAAGGAACATATCTCAACATAATAAAGATGATATATGCAAAACCTACAGTGAACAACATACTAAATGGGGAAAACAAAGCATTTCTCCTAAAATCAGGAACAAGGCAATGTTGTCTACTGTCTCCACTGCTATGGAGTGTAGTAATTGAGCTATTAGCCACAACAATAGACAAAAGAATGAAAGAAAAGGGATCAAAATAAGAAAGGCAGAAGTCAAATTATTCCTATTTTCAGACAACATGATCTTATATGTAAGGCACCCTAAAGACTCCACCAAAAACCTTAGAACTGATACACACTTTCAGCAAAGTAGCAGGGTATAAAATTAACACACAAAAATTAGTAGCTTTTCTTTATACCAATAGCAACCCAGCAGAGAAAGAAACCAGAAAAACAATCCCATCCACAATAGCTTCAAAACAAATAAAATACCCTGGAATAAACTTAAGAAGGTGAAAGACCTCTACAATGAAAAAGTTAAAATACTAAAGAAAGAAATTAAAGAAGACAACAGAAAGTGGAATGATCTCCCATGCTCATGGATTAAAAGAATTAATATTGTGAAATGGACATATTACTGAAAGCAATATACAGATTTAATGCAATCCCATTAAAATACCAATGACATTCTTCACAAAAATAGAGAAAACAACCCTAAAATTCTCATGGAAGCACAAAAAACTCACATGAAAGACATGCAAGTAGAAGGGGGACTATTGGTGTGGAGGGAGGGTATGGGGGAGATGGGTCATGAGAGGATAAGGGGGGAGGTGAATGTGAGCAATGTACAATGAAGTGCATGTGTAGAAATGTCAGAATGACACCCATTAAGTTGTGCATTAAAAATTACCAATAATAAAAAACTATTTAAAGTATGGAAACAAATCATAGCCAAATATTAATAGTTGATGTATTCAAGGGAAGAGAATGCAAGTGTTTCATTGTACTATTGACTTAGCTTTATTAAAAGTTGAAACCCCCTATGTATCTGTTAGCTTGTTGTACTGTGGGGGCTGGCATGTTGCTGTGATCCTAAAAGCTATGCCACTGGTATTTCAGATACCAGCAGGGCCACTCATGGTACACAGGTTTCAGCTGAACTTCCAGACTAAGACAGACTAAGGAGAAGGACCCGGCAGGCCACTTCTGAAGCAATTAGCCTTTGAAAACCCTATGAATAGCAGAGAAGCACTGTTAAATATAGTGCTGGAAAATGAGCCCCCAGGCTGGAAGGCATTCAAGAAATTACTGGGGAAGTGTTGCCTCCTCAAAGTAAAGTCAACCTTAATGATGGGAATGGAGTAAAGCCCCTAGGACCTCCTTTTGCTGATATGGCACAACTCAAAATGAGAAGGAACATAGTGGTTGTTAACAATGGGCCCAAACATAAAAAGATCATGCATATGGCACAGCAATGGGTACTATTTCCTTCTGCTGTACTGTGGGTCACTGTGAGTTGGATCCAACTTGATGGCACATAACAGCAGCAATGGATGCTAAAGTTGGAAATTAGCCAGAAATGTGGAAGAAAGTCAAGCAGCTTGCTTTCTTCCAGAGAAAGTATGAATTTATGATAAAATATGCAGTGCAAAATATTTTCCATATAGGATCACTATGAATCAGACTTGATTTGATGGCAACTAATAACAACAACAAAAGTTGAAAACTTTTGAATAAAAAGTTGAGGAACCATGATCCTTAAGTCTGTGCCTCTTTCTGGATTGCTATGTACAGAAGTCATATCACAGACTGGGAGTCATCTTCTAAGTGTCCATCAGGTGCAGCTGTCTTTTGGATACCTGTTTTATTTTTCCTTTAATTCTATTTTGTCTTTATGGATGGCATCTAAGCTTTGTGCACACTTAGCACTTTGGAAATATTGTTATAATTTTTTGAAGTGGAATATATTTTAAATGAATGTCTTTTGTTAGATGAATCACTTTGGCCAAGTACTTTACCTTTTAGAGGATATTAACGGCCTCATCCTTGAGATTCGTACTTGTGAAATGTTGATCTCCAAATTTCCTTCCTCAGGTGATAGCTGTTTGGTGTTCCGACCTCATGCTCTCTTGGGAGTGGCCACAAGATGGCAGTGTTTCAGAACATTGCTTCCCTGGGAAGGAAGATGTGAATATGCATCTGAACTGCTGACCAAGAAACTATCAACGGCAGACGCTTGGCAGATCTGATGCTATGCCCATCATCCAAAAGGTATGAAACAAAAACGTGGAAGGTGTATTGGGAAAAAGGCAATATGAGCCATACTTGCTGTATCTCTTGCCTAGCGCTCAGTGCGTTTGTAGAAACAATCATCTCTTGGAACTCCATGATGTATTTTCTTGTCTACCCATACTTAAGGTTGCTATTTTTCTCTAGCTGTCCGTGTTGTCATAGATTAATGCAGTGAACTTCCTCTGGTATTTCTTTTCATTATCCAATAGCTAGTTAAATTTATTAAGAAATTCAAACTACACACTTTGTGGCATAAATTCTAAACACTACTAGCAATGAAGATTCTTCCCTTCTATGTGTATTCACAGGGTTGTGGGTTTGTGTATATTCCTTGTTGTTGTTGTTGTCAGGTGCCGTCGAGTCGGTATCCAATGCATAGCGACCCTCTGTACAACAGGGGAAACACTATTGTCAGTGCTTCTCTGCTGTGCATAGGGTTTTCAATGGCTGATTGATTTTTGGGAGGGGGTTGCCAGGTCCTTCTCCCAAGCCTACAGCACCTGGTGTTCCCAGGCGGTCTCCCATCTAGGTACTAACCAGGCCCGATCCTGCTTAACTTCCGAGATCTGACGGGATCGGATGCCACAGGGCTACCGCTGCAGGCGTGTATATTCCTATTATACTTTAATTAACCTTCAAATCCAAGAAGAAAATGTTCCTCATTTAGAATCTATAGATTCTAATCTTTAATAGGCACAGCCTTTAATACTGGGCTTTCATAATCTATTAGGATTTTATCACTTAAAGGTATGATCCCAACGCCCCTGTGAAAAAGGAAAGCAAAGTCATTTTTGTGCAAATTCCAGGGCAGACAGTGAATTCCAGAGGAACATAATAGAAATAAAACTTGATGACTGTGCAGTTATATTTGGATGATCTTCAAACTGAGGCTGTACATCATTATAAGTGTCTAGGACAGTTTGGTGTTGGTGAAGTCAAACCCAGACCTTGAGAAGAGGTTAGGAAGCTGTTACGGGATCCTCTCACAAGTGTGGTCCACTTGCTCTATAAATCTGCCTTGAGCCTTGTCTCCAGTGTGGGTTTTTTGGTGAGGCCTTTTTTGAGTCTACATAGTGAGTTTGATGTCTGCAGAAGCATCATTTGGGTGAGTCAGAGAAAACTCTGACAGGATAAATCCTTCCCCAAATGGACAGACACTTGAGCAACTACGCTTAATAGATTATCCTTTTACAGCAGTATAAGCTTTGGATTATCCAGGGCTGAATGATTGCAAATGTTTGTCTTCCACTTGGCGAACCTACAAACTGAATGAATCCCTTGCTCGTTTCTCAGGTCATCTGACAAAATGTGTAACAATGCCATGGTGTGCATGGACCAGCTCATTCTTGAACTGGTCCCTAGAAGCCTAAATTATCACACTCTGCCTTAGAGATTACAGCATGTTTTGCCATTTCAAATTGTGGATTCTCCTTTCTTTCTGATTTTCTTAAAACTCTAGGGATTAATCATGGACTGTGGATGAGTTATTGTGGAGCCTGTTGTTTTGTTTATAAACATCAAAGTCTGCACTTTGTCTCTGATCTCATCCTACACTATTGTTATCAAGACTTGCTTATTAGGATTTGCATTGAATGTAGATTGGTATTTTTTTCCCAAAATTGGAAAACACTTTATACTTTAATGACTAGAACTGAGTCTTTTATGAAAGATCATGTCTTTTCCAATTGCTTTACAGTCTTTAACATCAAGAAAGGACTTGGGATAATTTAGAAAAGCTTGAAAGCAGTATTTCTTGCCTGGTTGCATGAATTTACCACAGCTTCTAACATCTGTTCCTTTCCATATGTTAGCAAATCGCACCATTCGAGATCATTAGGGTAGAAGTTGGCCAGGGCATCCCATTTCACTTTTAAAGTGGTTCTAGTGTCCAGCAAGACTTAAAGATTTCAAAACTAAACAATAGCTGCTGCTGGTTATGCTTTCTAAAGGACAGATCTCAAGACAACAGATTAAGTGATAAGACCTACTTTTTTAATGGTCCAAACAGTTTAAAATAGAAGATAGTGTATATATAGAGTGAAACAGAACTGCTTTCATTTGAGTGGAAATTTAACACTAAGTCACTCAACTGAGATGAAATCAGTGTGGGAAACCTGAGTGACTTCAACCTGATTATAACTTCCTTTACATGTTTGAGACACACAGATCCCCACTGCTGCCCGTGGGTTGCCATCTCTTTCCCTTCTTAGAATATTTGATATTTTATATTAGCTCTCAGAGCACCTCCATGGGCTGGCTTACATTCCCATCTTTCAGTCTTATTAGCTAAAGAGGTACATTCCTCAGTACACTCCCTGTTAAGAGCAAAAACATGACAAAGCATGATGTGGGGCAGTGTTTTAGTGACTCATCCCCATATCCGTATTGCCTCTTACCTTCAACCCTGGTAGTACAAAAATGAATGTAACTTTGTCTGTAATAGAGTTACAATGGTCTAGACAAACATAGTAGTTGAGATAAGTTTTCTAAATGGAGTATATTTCTGGAGGACATAGCATTTGATTCAAGCCATAAAGGGGATGGTGAATTCTAAAGGGCACTTTGAGAAAGGGGGAGCATTTAGTCAGAAGTAGCTATGAGAGACTAAACAGGAGATGAAAGATATATGGTAGGTTTTAATTAATGTCATATTCTGATGCACACAGATTACAGTGTGGAAGTGCTTGAAGCATAGAGTGTGAGGAAAACATAGAAAATGAGGTTGATGCGTGAGCAAGGATGGTTAGGTAGGTTGTGTGTGTGTGGGGAGTTGATCTGTAGTTTTAGGCACCAGGAGCCATTGGCAGTATTTGAAAAGTGAATGACATGGGACCTGCTTGAATAGCCAGCAATGATAAGGTGCTCACTCTGTCACAGCACTCTTTCAGTGCTTCTATATAATATTCTGGCAGGGATTTAACTCAGTTGGTAGAACGCTGCTCTGCAGTCTCTAAGGTCCCAAGTTCAATTCCTAGCACCACAAAAATGGAGAAGGACATGGCAATCCACAATGAGGCAATCCTGAAACAATCAGCCATTGAAAACCCTGTAAGGGTCGCTATAAACGGAGGAAATCCTGGGAGAGGAGAGGGGGGAAAGGAGGAACAAGGAGGAATGAGGAATGGGGGAGGAGGTGACCTCAGGGTGAACAGCCCAAATTTAATAGTCCTGGAAATAATTATAATAACACCAATAATACCAAAGAATGGTATTAATGTAGATGGGCTAGAAAATTCATGTAATAGTACTGACAATGTAAAAAGAAAGTTCATTACAGAAAAAGCTTTGATCTTAAACATAATTAGAACCTAAGAATATATAGAAAAATATTACCATAAAAAGGCAAGCAAATGGAAGAGAAATCTTTGGTGGGGGGTGGGATGGAGGGAGGAAGTGCACAAGAAGGTGAGGGGGAATTTATCTGTGTAACGTACAACAAAATGCATACATGGAAATGTCACAATGAAAAGCATGTCAGAATGAATCACATTAAGGTGTATGTTAAAAATTGCCAATAAAGAAAATAGGGTAGCTATGAGTCGGACATGACTTGATGGCACCTAACAACAACCACAACAATATATAATATTCCATTTAATTTTCTTGATTCTGTGGAGTCAGTATGATTGTCACCCCCAACCAGGTAGAAGCACAGAGGTCACTTTCAGGCAGAGCTGGAAGCAGTAGAACCAGAGTTCACAGCCATGCAGGCTGGCTTCCAAGAGCAGCCTTGAAACCACCACAAGATCTGGGGACAGGACCGGTCCCCAGAGACCCCAAGGGAAGAAGGAACGGCAATAAGTGAGTAAGTGGCAAGAATGGGTCAAGCTAGACAGAGCAGTGCAAGAGGCCGGTGCAAAAGACCCTGTGGAGAAAATCGCAATAGGCCTTGGTAAAGAGGTAGAAGTCAGTTAATCATTCATTGTGGTTTCAATTCCCACCCCTGCTCTCTCTCGTCCTCCCTGGACCCCTCACTGGTGCTCAGCTCCTTCGCTCAGCACCTACCTAAGGCATCCTCTGGCAGAGGCTGTTCTCTCCTTCCCAATGCATGAACTTTGTGGGATGCCTCCGCTTCCGGGAAGCCACATCACTCTAGTATGTCTGTTCCCCAGGGTAACTGACATGGTTTTTCTTCCCTGCACTTGTCATTTTTTAATCCAAAGGAGAGACCTTATTCTTATCCTAAAGTTTTACTATCTTAAAAAAAAGAGACTTGGGTCGGGCACGGTGGTGCACGCCTATAATCCCAGTGGCTTGGGAGGCGGAGGCAGGAGGATCGCAAGTTAGAGACCAGAGGCAGTCTGCATAACTTAGCGAGACCCTGTCTCAAAAAGTTAAAAAACAATGGGCTGAGGGTGCAGCTCAGTGGTCCAGCACTTGCAAAGCATACAAGCGCGAGGCCCTGGGTTCATCCCCCAGTACCACAAAAAAATAAATAAATAAATAAAATAAAAAATAAAAAGAAGACTTGAAGGCTAGAATGGAATGAAAATGAAAAAGTCACCTCCTTCAGTTTGGGAACCTTATGTTCCCAACGTTGGACCATCAATTTGCAGCATGTGGTTTATTAATCACCCAGAACAACTCAGCCTGTTTCTTTGCCAAATACTTCATGAGATACCTTCTCTAGGAAAGGCATCTCTCAAGATAAGACATTTTTATGACAGAAGTTGTTGCTACAAACAGTGAGTTATGACAGAAGTGTGGTGTCTCAGTTTACTAAATGACCTTAGGGAATTGCTATCATTGTAATAAAACTGATGATGGCATATGCTGGATGTGCAGAAGATGTTTTTATCTGCTAACTCATTGGGAACTGTCAAGGGGAAATAGAAAACCCAACAAATGTAATAAGTATATTTCACATCAGTAATTTTGGTATCTTTCAGGAGTCATCCATGTAAGAAAATAGAAAGCGCCATGAAATCAATATAGTTATCACACAGTGAGCTGAAAAAGGGCAGTAGGTCAGCAAGCAATGGTTTAAGAAGAATGGTTTAAAGAATTCCTGGAAAGCAGAGAAACCATAGAATTGGGGTTTGCTGGCATGGGCAGTAGACCAGCCTGTGTGTAGTTGATTCTGTTGTTGTTGTTAGGTGCTGTGGAATCAGATCTGACACACAGTGATCTTATGTACAACAGACAAAACACTACTCGACACTGTGCCATACCAGACAGTATTGTCAGTGCTTCTTTGCCATTCATAGGGTTTTTGATGGCTGATTGTTTGGGGGGTGGGAGTTCAAGGTCCTTCTCCCAGGCCTACAGCACCCAGTATTCACAGGCAGTCTCCCATAGAAGTACTAATCAGGCCCAATCCTGCTTAGCTTCCAAGATCTGATGGGATCTGATGCCACCATGGTATGGCTGCAGGCTAGCTGATTCTAGTAGGAATACAACATATGCTTGTTGGCCATCCATTGACAGTAATGCCTACTTCAATGCTGTCAAATCTTCCTGTGCTCTAGAACTGGGTATTTTTCAGCTCAGAGGGGTAGAACCATTGTCCATGGTCTCATGTAGCTTGTAAGTGATGGAGTGAAGCTTATGATTCAGGTCTACCTCACTGTCAACAAGTCCCATGCCTCGAGGAACTGAAAGTCACAGTCACCTTTAGTAGCACAACAAGGTCATTAGCTGTGGAAGAGGAAGGAGGCTGTATCTTATATTTATTTATTTATTTATTTACTTACTTACTTACTTACTTACTCAGTTACTAATTATTTTTTTTGTCTGTGTTGGGGATCCAATCCAGGACCTTGCAAGTGTCCTTCCACTGAGTGACATCCCCAGCCCTTGGTGTTATTTTACTTTCTAGAAATTTTATTTATTTATTTGCTTATTTATTTATTTGCTTATTTATTTTTAGTTTTTTTGATGCAGGGTCTCACTGTGTATCCCAGACTGGCCTGGAACTTGTGATGTAGTCTCGGCTGGCCTCAGGTCAGCCCTTGGTTTTTTGAGGCACAGTCTCACCAGGTAGCTCAGACTGGTCCTGGAACTCATAGTCCTCATGCCTCTGCCTCCTGAGCTGAGGTTAAAAGCGCGTGCCATCACATCCAGTTTGTATTAGTTATTTCAACATCATTGTCTGTTGTTGTTTTTGTTGTTAGGTGCTGTTGAGTTGGGTCTGACTTATAGCAATCCTGTGTAAAACAGAATGAAATACTTCCTGACACTGTGCCAGCCACAAGATCTTTATTATGTTTAAGCCCATTGTTGCAGTCACTATGTCAATCCATCTAGTCAAGGGTCTTCTTTTCTTTCATTGACCTGCCATTCTCCCAAACATGATGTCCTTCTCCAGGGATTGGTCCCTTCTGACATGTTCAAAATATGTTAGACACAGTCTAGCCATTCTTGCTTCCAAGGAGCACTCTGGTTGCACTTTGTCTAGGACAAATGTGTTGGTCCTTTTGGTATACTTTTGGCAGTCCATTGTATACTCAATATTTATCTCCAGTACCATAGTCCAAAACCATCAATCCTTCTCTTATCTCCCTTATTCATCATCCAACTTTCATAAGCATACTTGGCCTGCTAGTAAAACAGAAACAAAGTCAGCAGTCATTCACAAGGCGAGGTAAACAAAGGTCATAAAGTTACTCAGCATCTATGTTTGACTTGAATTCTCCCTAAATTCTGAAATGGTGCTGGCAGAACCTGGGAACCAGCGGCAAATGATCATGACAACAGTGATTGGATATACCTGTCTTCCCATCTACCTTTCTACCTAGGAACTCAAAGGAAAAGCTATGTACCCCATTATTACAGAAATGTGGTGTGAACACATTCAGCTCCTTTCATGGATTGCAACAGTTGGCCCTCCATATTTGCGGGTTCCACATTAATAGATTCAACTAACTGCACATCAAAAATACATGTAAAGAATGTGGTTACTGATGTGTACCATGTAATTAGGGCTATGATACTTACAGCTTTACTGATCATCTGTAGGCATGTTTTTCTTGTCACCGTTCCCCAATCAACACAGTATAACAGCTTTTTAAAACATTTTTTAATTGGTAATTTTTAATGTATGGTTTAATGGGTATCATTATGACAATTCCATGTATGCATTTCATTGTACATTGCTCCCATTCACTTCCCCTCCCATGATCCCCTTCCCTTGTCCCCTCCCTCCTCACCAAAGGTCTTCCTTCTACTTGCATGCCTTTTTCTGAGTATTTCTATCTATATATGTACATCCCTATTTTGCCCTAAGGGCAACATATGTGATATTTCCTTTCTTAACAACTTTTTACATAGCACTGAAATTGTGTTACATGTTATAAGTAATGTAGTTGTTAGGTGCCATTGAGTCGGATGTCGACTCATAGCAACCCTATGTACAACAGGAGAAACAGTGTTGTTACTGCTTCTCTGCTGTTCATAGGGTTTTCAATGATGGATTGATTTTTGGGAGTGGGTTGCCAGGTCCTTCTCCTAAGCCTACAGCACCTGGTGTTCCCAGGTGGTCTCCCATCCAAGTACTAACCAGGCCCGACCCTGCTTAGCTTCTGAGATCTGACAGGATCGGATGCCAAAGTGCTACGGCGCAGGCAAGTAATGTAGAGATGATTTTAAATATCCAGGGGGATATGCCTAAGTTATATGCAAGTACCATGCCATTTTATATGACGGTCTTGAGCATCTGTGGATTTTGGTATCCTTGTGGGGGAGGGGTGTCTTAAACTCCATCCCTGTGGATACTGAGGGACAACTATAAGGTAAAAATAACTGCATAGAAGCAGGAAAAGTCAGAGATGCTGAAGACAGGACCCAGAATCATAGATTTCAGGTTTTTCCTTTTAGTCAATGATCTAGACTGGTTAAAGCATTAGCTTTTGCATATTGAATCCTGTATCACCGTATGTATTACCTTACTGTACCTCTCTGAGGAATATTCTCACCCACTGTAGTAGTTGCTCATCGGGGCAGTTGAAAAAGTTCATTTTCCTTTTCCTCACTTTGGGAGAACTTGGCCAGAGAGGGGAAAACTTCCTGTGAGTCAAAAGCAGACCATTCTCAACACTTCCTGGCTTTTTCTCCTTCACAGTCCTTTGTCTCTTCCTCACTCCGTGTTTCATATACTTCAGGGACAGAGTGAAGTCCATGTTGATAACGTTTATGGCTTTCCTGAGGGAGAGAAGGCGGCAGAAATGATTCCTCCGATGGCATCACAAAAAGGGAAGTTGAGCCAAGAACAGAGTGGTTGTGTCCAGACACTGCCACCTGCCTTGTGGTTACAAAATACACTAAGTATGCATAACAAGTTTGCTTCATGTCATCTCCTGTTAGTTCTCATGCCTAGTTCTTCTCTCCTTAGGAGTTTTACATAAAAACAGCATCTGACCTTTTTAATGGTTTGATTCTCCTCCTGTTTTCCCTTTGAAAATATTGACTTCTGTCATCGATCTCTGAAGGTGGGTCCACAGTGTCCTGCTCATAATGACATAGGTCAGTTGCTAGGGAAACATGTAACTTCATAGTTATCATTGACTGAAGGCATAGAGTTAAGATAGGTAAGCTTTTATTGTATTTGGAACCTATGAGATGCATGGACAATAACTTTTGCTGACAGATTCTGTATTAATGAATTAGACTTTCTCAATTTCTTCCCTTAGGACCCCTGTTAATCCTCTAAATCAGGCGGATGGTTTTGAAAAAGATTTTTTTAAAAACGAATCTTGGATTGCAACAAATTATTTAAGGAATTCTTTATCACATTAACCATAATTGGAGCTTCATTTTGCGCCCTTGTGTTAAGCCAGGCACCATGCCAGGCTCTTGGTGAGCACTGATGTGTTGAATCATTGCTACAGGAGTTCAGGCAGGTGTTTTTATTGTGTTCACTTTGAAGATGAGTAATTTGGGTAACAGAGAGGCCAACTCACTCATCCAAGGAAATATTGGCAGGAAGGTGGCAGAAAAGTGACCTGGACTCAGGGAGTCTGACACTGTTGATGGTGGACTTTATCGGATGTTGAGCCACACCCTCTCCTACACTTAATCTCATTGGTTGTTAATTCATCAAGCCTTGAACACATGGGCCCTTGGGGGAAATTCTGGATCCAAACTGTTTAATTTTAAAATACATTAAAGTCTAAATTAGAATCTAGTTTTTTTTTTTTTTGGGCTGCTGTTCAGGAAGGGCAGTGTGAGCTTTAGGTCACCAATTTTTTATTTTATTTTATTTTATTTTATTTAAAAAAAAATTTTTTTTTAGCATTTTCAATCATTTCAATCTTCAGCACAGTGGCAGTTATAGGGTAGGAAGTGACATGGGCCAACTCACAGGAAATAGATCTCTCTTGCTTATTTCCTACACTCTCTTTGCACTAACATCCTTTAGGCTATTTATTGAACAAAACTCTTTTACTGTGAGGCAGAATCAAGAAATACTTGTGTAAGGAGTGAATCTTCCAGGAGAGATTTGTGTGTGGGATTCAATCGAGAGACAAGCAGTTCTCTGATGTCCTCCTAAGTAGCAGCACCTCCGTCTCTGTGAAAAGTTAAGCGTCCTTGAGTTCAAGTGGGTTGTGTTGTTGGGGGCGTGCTTGTACATTTATATGTATAAGTTGATGCAGGAGACTTTGTTTAATGTGGTAGTAGGGGGTTGAACCCTGGGCATCACACATAATTTGCAATGCTCTATCACTGAGCTGTACCCTCAGACGATATTGTGTTGTTTATCCTGAGTCAGGGTCTTGCTAAGTTATACCAGTTGCCTCTGGCTAGAACTAAAGAAGGACTCATGAGAAAGAAGAGACCCCAGAGTAATTATTAATCTTCAGGAGGACTTATCAATTGCCTACAGCCATACTACCATGGCATCCAATCCTGTCAGATCTCAGAAGCTAAGCAGGGTCAGGCCTGGTTAGTACTTGCATGGGAGACCACGTGGGAATACCAGGTGCTGTAGGCTTGGGAGACGGACCTGACAACCCACTCCCAAAAAAACAATCAGCCATTGAAAACCCTATGAATGGCAGAGAAGCACTGACAATAGTGTTTGACCTGTTGTATGTAGGGTAGCTATGAGTCAGACATTGACTCGACAACACCTAACACCATTCCAAGAAATCTCTGAAGAGCTGAGCCCCAAACAAACCAAATACTTACTCTTTATGGGGTTTGGCAGGAAAGGGGTGGGTTCTGTGGGTGCGCAACAGGTAACTTAGTAAGCCTAGTTCCAGAAAGAAAACTGCAGTCATAACATTGTGACCTCATTGTCAAGGAGACGGGGAAGGAGTTGATGCTTGAGGTCAGCCTCATGTGATCCTTCAGGAGGCAGAAAGGGGAGGTTTTTGCAGTATTGGCAGTTCATTAATTTGTGAGGAGAAACAGAGACTTTCAGGGTCAACAGTTACAAAATTATCTGTGGAGACCACATTAAAACAAGAATTTATGATTAACTAATGAGTGCCGACTCAGGTGAGTCATACAATTCATACAGGTGCTTACAAAAGTCAGTACTTTGAGTAAATATTGAAACAATGTTATCAATAGCAGGAAACTAGGGATAAGAGAGTTTCACATTTTTAATGAGTCTAAGGAGGGAGTTTTCCTAATTTCATTATTACCCCCTTTGATATTCTTTATAAATATTGATTTTAAATAAGAGTATCATTATTATCTGGCCCAGTATAAGCAGCTGGCTCTTTCTGTGGCAGGGATTGGTCAAAGCTATGAACCCCCCAAAAGCTGAGAACCATCCCCCAATGAGCCAGTCTGGGGACCATCCTTTCCAAGTTTGAACAGGAGCATGGGCCAGGTTTTCCATCTTGTCTGTCAGGTCCTTGATGACTGGACCGCTATCATCTATCTCCAGACAACTATTTATTAGATTGAATTTGCCATAGACCTCTCCTTCCTGGGCTCAGAGATAGTCCAGACCTAACCTGTTTTGATAAACAATATTTCTCATTTGGGTGCTCTGATGTGCCAGAAGATTTAAGACTTTTGCGGTGTCATTGGTTATGATCTCAAGGATGGCCTGTAACCTGAGCATGAGGTTGATCATATAAATTGGGGTACAGGATGCCCAATTTGCATCCTCTTGCCAGGATGGGTTTGATGATTCCAAGGGACTATAAGCCTTGTATGTTCTTATAGTTTGGCAACCCTCAAAGAGAATAGGGATTGCTTCCTGGTGAGTGTGGGGGACCTCAGCTTGGCCCAGGAAAGCCTTGTTTTTATCCTGTTTCTGGATTTCAAACCAAGTATCACAGGGTGAGGTCTTGGGGATATAACATACATTTGAATATTTCCAGGTTACAAATTGAGTCAGTGGCCTGATTATAGCTACAGGTCCCACTGCAGCTCTCCTTACATTCATAGAAAGAACGGAACAATACAGTTTTGGTTAATTTTGGTCCCCACTGCATGAAGTGTGTGCATTGGAAGCACCCCTCTAGGGACTCGCCATTTATCTTATCCCATGAGGTCATAGCCAGAAATACGATTAACCCTTTCCAGGGCGGGATCCCACGTAGATTCAGCCTCAGGCTTCTGCTGTGTCTAGACTGGGCAGCTTCCTGTGTGACCAGAGCAGGGCTGCAGTTCTCCTTGTTGCCTGATGTAGCAACAGGACTTTGACTGAGCGTCAGTGGCCTTGGATGTTCTGGGTCCTGGTGGCAGCTCCACCCCTCTGTAGCTGCTGGCTTCAGGCATCTATGATGAATCCAAGGCACTGTTCTGCAACATTAACAGCAGTGGGAGTGGACAAGATTTCAGTATATTGCCCATTCCCAATGGGCCCCAGTGGGGTTGGATTCCATTTTTTAAACCAAACAAGATCCCCTGGTATAAAAGGGTCAGTTAAACTTATGGGCCATGAGTCTTCACCATAGCTGTTCCCAAAGCCTGCAATTGTCTCCACAGAGTTCTCTTTCCTAACTCTCATGGTCTCCTTTTGTCTGGCCTATAACTGGGGGTGACCAGCTGAACATAATCTCATAGCACCGACACCCAGTTAGTTTAGTCGGGGTGCATCTGACACGGAGGGGGACCATGGACAGTCCTGATCCCATCCTAGATGAGCCTCTGGCAGTATTTCCTCTTCAGTTGTTTAAGAGTCCCGCACATGCATCCCACTTTCCCTGAACTCTGTAGCCAGCAGGCAGTATTGTCACTTCCATCTTACCTTTAGTATTCTGGTGAGTTTCTGAACCACCTCGGCTACAAATGCCATGATCTGATCCCAAAGTTAAGGCAAGCCAAATCTATGTATCATGTCCCTGAACAGTACCTCGGCCACTTCTTGAGCTTTTCCCATGCAGGTTGGGAAGGCTTCCACCCACCCTGAGGAGGTCCAGACCAACACTACCAAGTACCCATAGCCTCCAGCTCGAGGCAGCTTGGTCTGTTAGTAAGTTTTCACAGGGGGCTTCCCTGGTTTCCTGAATATTGGAGGACCTGGTTAGCCCCTGTTGTGGGCTGTTTTGGGAACATGTCAGGCACTGTCCACAAATGACTTGGGTGATGGTGGTGGGCCATGGGACATAGAAGTGCTGTTCTATCAGAGTCTCCAATGGCGTCTTGCCTAGGTGTGATCCCTCATGGAACTGCCTCACAAACGGAGGGGCCAGCATCTCTCGTACAGCTGATCTTCCATCAGAGGGTTTCCACCATCCTCCTTCCATGTATTTCCCAAGTTCCCTGGCAAACCAAGCCTTTTCATTGAAAGAGTAACAGGGCCCTCCAGGAGAGGTGGTCCTGAAAGGAGAAGCGTCTCCACACCCTCTTCTCTAGGCTGTGTGGCCATTCTTGCTGCTCGCTTTGCTTCCCCCTTGACTTTCTGGTTTCCCTTTGCCTCAGTCCTGCCCATAGGCTGATGCCCTTTGCAGTTTATGACTGCCACCCTTTGTGGATCTCAGACAGCATCCAGGAGTTGTAAAATCTCCCCTTTGTGTTCTATTTATTTTCCTTCTATTTATTTTCCTTAAGAGGCCACCCTCTCTGTAAGTGGCCCCATGGACATGCAAAGTAGCAAAAGCGTACCTTGCATGGTGAAAATGTTTGTCTTCTTTCCTTTTGCCATTAAAGGGCCCTTGTTGATGTTGTTAGGTGTTATCGAGTCAGTGTCCAGCTCATAGTGACCCTATATACAACAGGTGAAACAGTATTCTTACTTCTTCTCTGCTAGTCATACAGTTTTCAATGGCTGATTGTTTTTTGGGAGTGGGTTGCCAGGACAAATTCTGCTTTTGGGACTTAAGTCCCTATGGGTAGGGGTTGGGCTTCTTTCACACCTGCAAGGTCACCACTATGTACCCCGCATAACAAGTTCCCTCCTATATGAAACTGCTCCCATCTGTAAAGGACTCCATATCCATGTCTGTCATAGGGTAGGCCAGGGGGTCTCCCCTACTGGAGAATCCTCCATTCACCATTTCCACACAATCATGAAGTGGGGCACCAGGCTCTACCAGGAACAGTGTGGCTTGATTGAGAGTCCCAACAGCCTCCAAGGTTATGCAGGGATTTTCACATAGAAACCTTTCATATTTTGTCATACAGAGGTTTGACAGCCAATAATGCCCTCTCTGATCCATTAGAGTTATGACTGAATGAGGAACTTGAATAGTCAGCTGTTGCCCCATTGTCGGTCTGTCAGCTTCCTCCATCAGCAAAGCTGTGGCAGCTAGGGCCTTTAAGCAAGGGAGCCACCCTAGAGCTATAGGGTCCATCTGCTTTGATACATATGCTACCAGGTGATGCCAGGATCCCATAACTTGAGTTAAGACCCTTATAGCCATTCCCCTCCATTCATGGACATTTGAGAAGAAAGGCTATTTCAAGAAGCTGGGAGAAATTCGTCTCTGCAAATCCTTCCAGTTTTTGTAATTTTTGCTTAATGTCCCCCTGAGCTTACTTCACAAAGGCAGCATTTACCATTCACTGGTTTTCAGTTCTGGATCAAATGGTATGTACAGTTGAAATGCTTAGCACAATCCCTCATAAAACTGGCTTAGACTCTTTTGGGTCCCCTGAAGCACTTTTGAAAATTGTCTCATGTGGATAGCCTTTTCCCCTCCTTCCTTTAATCCTTCCAAGAGTACAATAGGTCTGCAGATTTGTCTGTCTCCTAGGTGTATTTGGATCCCAGAGCAGTTCTGTTTCAGGAAATTGATTTTGTGCATGCACCTGGGCGTCTAGGGTCGCCTGGGAAGTATGAGTTTCTAACCAATGATGGGCAGCCTGGGTTATTCTGAGGTACTCCTCTGTATTGAATAAGGTCAAGAGGAGCTGCTTTCAGTCTGACCATCTTGGGTTATGAGTTTGGAATTTAGACTGCATCAGATCTATGAGGGCTTGAGTTTTCTCCATATAGGAAGGTGTATGATGCTTCCAGTTGAGGTCAGTAGTGGAAAAGGATTGGTAAACAAAAATCCTTTGTCCTCTATGGATTTGGCCCTGTTCATCATAATACAGAGACCCCCTTGCCTCCTGGAGAGGCACTCATAGTGCTGTGGTTTGGCTTGAATGGAGCTGGTGTGGGCTGTTTAAATTTCTCTTGATTTCTTTTTCCTGTCTCCTGAGGTGGGGGTTCCTCAATCCATACTTTACATTCCAGAGACAAAGTTCCAGGTAGTCCACTGGGGAAGCCCTAGGCTCAAGAGATAACACCGTAGAGGGGTCAGTATTGAAACCTGATCCTTCAGTTTCTGACTCAGTAACTGGGGATGGGGCTGGCCTGGGCAGAGGAGGATAGATAGGATTGTGTGAGGCAGGGACTTCCTCTGCAGACTCCTGAAGTATAGGTTTGTCTGGCTGTGCAGGGAATTTTTCTTTCTGTGACCTCTCTTCAGTTTTTTGCTCTTCCTTCACGGTAAGCATTTTATAGTATGTGGCATGGTATGGCTGGAGCCATGAGGGCTTAGCCTGGACCACATTCAGCCAGGAGTCTATATATGGGAATTGGTCTGGATGTCCAGGTTGCCCCCACCCCCAGTGCCTGGGACCACCTTATACACTTTGCCAGTTGTTCCCCTATCATCTCTTCAGATGACCACCCTACATTAAAAGTGGGACATTTTAATTCACAAAGTTTCCTTAGTTCCTGTGTCCTATAGGCTCCAGAAAAAACCCTTTTAAAATTCCTTATTGTACACTCTAGAGGCCTCGGTTTGGGCGATGTGTTTCTGTCCATTGTTCCCTCCCTGCCTTGGTGCATCACTCACTCCTACTTTTGCTTTGTTCCACTAGAGCTGCCTCCCTCACAGGAGTTTTCAGATGGTGCTTAGCATGAGTGGATTTGTATAAACCCCATATCTGGCCCCCACAGATGCTAGCCAATGTTGTTGTTGTTGTTGTTGTTGTTGTTGTTGTTGTTGTTGCCATTTAGCTGTATGGAGTCACTACGAATCCTTGCCAACACCAGCACTCGCCCAGGATGTATGGTCCAGGCTACTGCACTTGTGGCCCCAAACACGCACACACCATCCACTCCAAAACTTCACATGGACCTGCCCCACCCAATGGGGAAGAAATTCCTGACCTGACTGATGTCAGACAACAGATTCCCTCATATGTATTCTCAGACTGAGACTACTGCTGTGCCTGCGAGGGTAGATCAGACCCTCCTTCCATCCTTACAGGATGGGGACCTGCCTTTGGGGCCCCCGGACTTACCTTTCCATAGCAAACTGTCCGTATAATAGTCCTGAAGCCCTTTCAGGTTCCATTGCACTGACAGGAATGAGGTACTGGAATGGAAGAGTTCATGGCTCCATTCCCAGGTCAAAATTTTTAGCCAATGGTGCCTGAGGTTTTTGGGGTCCTTTCCACCCTGAGCCCTTAAGCCTGCAGACAAAGGAGACAATAAATTTGTCATCTCCAATCCCAGACAAGCCCCCCAAATTGGGATTCACAAGAAAGAAGAGACCTCAAGGTAATTATTAATCTTCAGGAAGATTTATTAATTGCTAGCAATGACCCAGGCTGAAAAATCTCCATAGAGCTGAACCCTGAACAAGGAGAGTGCTACTCTTTATGGGGTTTAGTACAAGAGGTCTGGGCTCTGTGGGTGAGTAGCAGGTAACTCAGCAAAGCCTAGTTCCAGAAAAAAAAAAAAAACTGTAGTCAGTAACATTGTGACCCTGTAGCCAAGGAGATGGGGGAGGAGGAGATGCTTGAGGTTAGCCTTGAGTGTGACTCTTTAGAGAGGAGAAAGGGAGGTTTTTATAGTACAGTAGTTTACAGTACAGTAGTTTGCTAATTTGTGAGGAGAAACAGAGACTTTCAGGGTCAACAGTTACAAAATTATCTATAGAGACCACATCAAAACAAGAATTTATGGTTACCTAGGGAGTGCCAATTTAGGTGAATAATACACACACAAGTGTTTACAAAACTCAGTACTTTGAGTAAATATTGAAACAATGTTACCAATTGCAGGAAACTAGGGATGAAAGAGTTTCAAATTTTTAATGAGGCTAAAGAGGAGGGATTTTCCCCCCATTTTAGAACTCATGATCTTCCTTCTTCCTGAGTCCCTGGGATTATAGGTGTGCCCCCACTGCACCCAGTGTAGGAGCCTTTTCAAAATGGAACAATAACTTGAACCAGTAATGAATTGAGGTGGTAAAGGTCAGTTGACATAAATAATATTTTTTTCAGTACTGTAGTTAAACCCAGTGGCTTGTGCATGGTGGGCAAGTGCTCTACCACTGAGCCACACCCAGCCCCCCCTTTTTTGCGGTACTAGGGGTTGAACCCAGGGCTTTGCGCCTGCATGCTTTGCAAGTGCTGGACCACTAGCTGCACCCCCAGCCCAGTTGTTTACTTTTTGAGACAGGGTCTCACTAAATTACAAAGACTGCCTCTGGTCTCAAACTTGGGATCCTCCTGCCTCTGCCTCCTGAGCCACTGGGATAACAGATGTGTGCCACTGTGCCAGCCCCTGTTTAATTTTTTATTTCAAGACACGGTCTCACGAAGTTGCACAGATTGTCTCTGGGCTCAAACGTGATCTTCCTGCCTCAGCCTCCCAAGTTGCTGGGATTACAGGTGTGCACCATGGTGTCTGGCAATAATATTAATCTTTTTTGCTTCTTTCTTTCTTTCTGTCTTTCTGTCTTTCTGTCTTTCTTCCTTGGAAAGACAGAAAATCTCTCTCTCTCTCTCTCTCTCTCTCTCTCTCTCTCTCCCCCCCCTCTGGAGGATTGAACCCAGGGCCTCCCCTCCCACATGCTAGGCAAGTGCTCCACCCCTGACATGGACTCTCAGTCTACTCTTTAAAATTTTTTATCATGAGTCAGGGTTTTGCTAAATTGTGCAGTCTGCCTCTGGCCTTGAACACATGATCCTCCTGTCTCAGCCTCTTGAGTAGCTGGGATTGCAGCTATGTGCCACTGTGTCTGGCAGAATGAAGCTCTTTTATATTGTTCATTGAAAAATGTGTCAAAATTAAATACATATATCACCAAGGTTTTTAATGATTATTATAATTATCAACATTAATTTTACACATTAACAGGATTCACTGTACTTTTTCTACATATCCATACATCAAACATTGATCATGTCCATACACCCTTCTTCTACCCTTGGTCTCCTCTTCTTTCCTCCCCTGGACCCATCCCCATCCTTAAAAGTCCCTCTTAACATCTTTCTGTCTCCCCTCCCCACTCTTTCCCTGTCTGTGGTGACCACTATTCCATTCCATACTTCTACAAGGTTGACTTATTGGTTTCCATAAACAAGTGAGAACATGTTGAATTTGCCTTTCTGCTTTTGGCTTGTTTTATTCAACATAATGTTCTGCAGTTCCATCTATTTTGCTACAAATGACAGGATTTCATTCTTTTTATGGCTGAATTATATTCATTTTGTAAATATACTACATTTTCTTTATCCATTCATTTGCTGGAGGGCATCTGGTTGATTCCATATTTTGACTATTGTGAATAGTAATGCAATGCCCATGGGAGTAAAAGTATCTTTTTTTTTTTTTTGGTATAAAGGTTTTATATCCTTTGGATACATACCCAGTATTAAGATGACTGGATCATATGGCAATTCTGTTTTCAGTTTTTTTGTGAAATCTCCATACTGTTTTCCACAGTGACTCCTAATTTATACTCCCCCCAACAGGATCACCAAGGTCTTTACAAACATACTTTCCAACTTGGCCGGTTTAAATTTGGCCTTTATTGTCATTGTTTCCACCATGCAATGAACACTGTATATTTTAAGTTTTGTGAACAAATTCTGCTTAATAAAACAAAAAAGAAACACAATAATTATCAATCTCAGCAGCATGGCCTTGAGAGCCCCTGTGGTTCTTTCCTGCTTAGATATCTACAGGCTCAGGAAGTGCATACCAAGAAGCCTTTTTCACACACTTTCACACATCCTCCTGCTCTTCATGTTCCTTATAAGCAGTTCAGGATTACACATACCTAATGGCAAGTCTTAAAGAAATGTGCATCATTATGCTACATAATTGATGAATCAAATAGGTCTCTTAAGGGAGAAACACACTTAGAGGAAGCATTTCAATGAGAGCATTGTATGAAGACTTTTGTCTTCAGCACTGGCCTTGAGATGGCTAGACCTGGGGATGTGCTTGTGTGTGTGAATGCACACACTCACATGTGCGTAAATGCTTGAGTGTGCTGGCTTGGAAAGTACCTGAGCATGCAGGGTGCAACATTTAAGGAGACCCTTGCTCCCAGAGTTGCACAAGTAAGGGATTTGTACCTGAAAGTGAACACTTCCTTAAATTTGGGGCCTAGGTTTCTCTTAGCACACCCTAGTTCTTGGCCCAGCTGTGGATTCTCTAACAGGAGAGTTTGAGAGATGGGTGACTTAGTTTTCTGTCCCTTCTTGGATAGTCTGTGAGCTGGGTTAGATGTGGTAGGGCTTCTCACCTTTCCCAAGATACTGAAAATGAAAAAAGCTAAACTGTTGGGTCCCTGTTCGGGCACCAACTATGTTGGGCCCCACGTTAGGGTGCCAACTCTGTGGGGCACGCGCCTCCCGGTCCAGCCTGGAGGTTCGGACGGGCTGTGCCGCCGCGCACACAGATACTAAACACAATTCACTCGGGACCCTCAGGTGAGGGGTGCAGACTCCTGCGGTCCTTGGGACCCCGGAGGAGATGGGAGAAAGGAAAAGCCTCAGGTGCTTTTGCCTTCCAGGGGCAAACACCTGTGTTGGTCGTCTCAGTGGTCACGAGGAGACAGCTGTTGCTTTGTTGGTGGTCAGACGGAGAGGAGGTTCTTTTCCTTGTTGAGGATTGCAATGGGAGAGCATTCTCTCCTCACCAAAGGTCTGGGGCAGAGCAGCGGGAGAGGTGCTTCCTCATCGGTGGTCTGGGCAGGAACAGGCGAGAAGGTACAGAAAGGGGTGCCAAAGAGCCTAAAAGGGCCTAAAAAGCTGTGCCAAAAGGGTCAAGCTGCCGCAACGCAGCTCTTTATGTAGCTCACTCATGGAATGGCCTGAGCCAATCAGCTTTCAGTCCAGTTGTCCAATCAGGAAGGGTTTTGTACAAACGTGCAACCAAGTTACTTTCATTTTCCCTAGATTTCTAACTTACAAACCAGATATTCAAACACCATTTTCCCAGTTTGGGAGGTTTTGCCAATTTCCTCCCAATTTTTCCCTACACTAAACCAAGTTGAAAAGTTTGTGGTGTTTAAAACATTTGCAGCTTAACACACTGGTGCTTCAAACATAGCCCCCAAACACAATGCATTGTAATTGCACTATTCAAAATTAATTACATAATTTATAAAACCCTGAATTTATAGCACCTTCTAGGTTAGGCATATCCAGTCTGTAGCTTGCAGGCTGCATGCAGCCTAGGGTATTTTTAGCATTTGTTTTCTTCATGACACTGGTTATTATGTATGTATACTAACTATATTGTATAATTTATCTGCTGCTCAAGACAATTTATTTTTACCTGATGTGTCCCAGGGAAGCCAAAATGTTGGACACTCCTGCTCTAGGTAATAAAATTTATTAATGGAATGCATGTTCAAAGTTGTCAGATGAAAATGATCTTTCAAATCTGAGTGCGTCTCTTCCTGGCTGTATCCATTCATTTGTTGCAAAGCTAAGAGTCTAGATTTCAGACCCTCCATTTATATGGGCCTGTAGCCATAGCCCTGTGGCATCTGATCCTGTCAGATCGTAGAAGCTAAGCAGGGTCAGGCCTGGTTAGTAATTGGATGGGAGACAGCCTGGGAACACCAGGTGCTGTAGGCTTGGGAGAAGGACCCAGCAACCCACTCCTCCCCAAAAAATCAATCCACCATTGAAAACCCTATGAACAGCAGAGAAGCACTGGCAATAGTGTTTCGCCTGTTGTACATAGGGTCACTATGAGTCAGATACCAACCTGATGGCACCGAACAACAACAACATTTATATGGAGCCTGAGGCTGGTGGACCACCGGCCCCTTGTTTTTTTCTGGATAGGTTCCATATTGAGGGTACAAAACTGGCAAACAGTTATGGGCCAAATGGATGTTGAGAAATAAATACTCAATCACAACAGTTTCTTACTCAAAGAGACTCCTCAGAGTTACCAACAGCAGGCAGTAGTCCTCCATCAGCTGCACCTTATGACCATGTGGGGAGCTTCAAAATATGCTAATGCCACTATATGTTTGTCATCTTGTCATGCTGTGGGGGCTTGTGTGTTGCTGTGATGCTGAAAGCTATACCACTGGTGTTTCAGATACCAGCAGGGCCACCCATGGTGGACAGTTTTCAGCTGAGCTCCCACACTAAGACAGACTAGGGACAAGGACCCAGCAGCTCACTCCCCAAACAATTGTTGTTTGTAGTTGACATTTAGCCATTGAAAACTCTATGAACAGCAGAGAAGCTCTGTACAGTATAGTACCAGAAAATGAGCCCCCTGGCTGGAAGGCATTCAAGAATGACTGAGAAGAGTTGCCTCCTTAAAGTAGAGTTGACTTTAGTCATAGGAATGGAGTAAAGCCCCTGAGACCTCCTTTTGCTGATGTGGCATGACTCAAAGTGAGAAGAGCATAGTGGCTGCAACAATAGGCTCAAACATGAAAAGATCGTGTGTTTGGCACAGTGTCAGGCAGTGTTTCATTCTGTAGTACCTAGGGTCACTATCCAACTAGACGGCAACTGACAGCAACAACAACAATGCCCGGAGGAATCTTCACAGACCCATGAGATCAGAGGCTCTTGAGATGAGTTGGTCACTACAAAATTCTCTGGTGATTCCCATGTATGAGTGAGGTTATGAGGTATCTATCTTATGAAGAGCTACTATGGGTAGGGCGGGTGCCTTTATCAGTCCTTTTCCCATGGAAATGTGTGTGATCTTGGGTGGAGAAAAGGAGAACAGACTATAAAGGGCGAGGAGAATAGAAATTACTAGAAAAGGTGCCATTCATTGGAGAATACTGTCTGGGAGACTAGAGCAATTGTTTGGGAATGAATAGGAAATTCATCAGTCTTTTCCATGAGAAACGGATGCAGAAATGAAATCATATTTCCTAGTTTCAGATCTCTATCTTCTTTCCTATAGCTCTGATAGTTTCTATACCCTTTGCCCCAGAGATGTATGAGCACAGAGAGCAGCTGATGAAGCTCTTCTCCCTGGTAATCAAAGGCAGCTATCATGGCTTCACTTCCATCATGGACCTGGTGGCTGAGGGGATGCTGGTTCCCGAATGAGGAAGATCAAGTTGCCTGGAGATGATGTGGCTTACTTCCACGTTTTAAAACATCACCTCTTCTCTCTAGCTCAAGAGAGGCCCAAAGCAAAGGCATAAAATACACCAAAGAATTATGTAAACTATTCTGAAAACCAATGAAGCATCTAGGTTGTATCTGGCAAAAGACAGGGGGAAAGTTCCAGAACATAACTGGAAACTTTCCCTATTGGTTTTTTTCCAGAATCTCTGCGAACTGAATTCACATGTCTGTGGCAGGTCTATGGCTAATGTAATATAAATATGCAGGGGTAAACCTAATTCTAAGATGTTAAGCTTCTGGAACTGTGACCAGATGATGGTATCCTATGTACACTGCCCTTTAAAACATTGTGTAGTTACTTAAAAATCACAGCAGCAGTAACAACAAGAAGAAAAGGAAGTCCTTCAGCAGACATAAATGCCAGCAGGTGGACAGTTGGAGATCTCTGTCTTAGACACCTAGGCAGATTTTCTGTTTCAAAAGAAGAGGGGGGGGGGAAGAAAAGGGGGAGGGAAGGGAGAGGTAGATCTTACTGTACATTAGAATATTAGTAAAGGGTCTGCTTAGGTTTTTGTGCTGTAGAAAGTGAAGGCTTCATGTACACAGAATGAGTGTACAGAGGAAACTAGTAGAAAGAATTTAAGTGTAATTGTTCTGTACACCCAATCTCATTCCTGCCTGGGCCATTTACAAGCTGTGTGCCTTGTTCTCGCTCCTCTAAGGTGAGACCGGAAGACCTGCATGGCACGTGGTAGTCAATCAATATAAACCACTTATTTTTTTCCCCTCTGCCATTAGATGTAACAAATGCTAAGTGTTTAGCACAGGACCTGGGGCATAATAGATGCCTAATAAATGCCAGTTATTATTGCATTTTTGCATCAAAAGCATTGGCAAGCATGTAAACTATGCTGGGAATTTCCTTTTGATGACAGAATAAAGGCCTGTACCTTAATAGCTAACCCTTATTGTTGTTAGATGCCATCAAGTTGTGTCCAAATCATAGCGACCCTCTTAGGGTTTTCAATGGCTGATTGTTTCGGGATTGCCTCGGGAGTGGATTGCCACGTCCTTCTCCCATTTTCGCGGTTCTGGGAATTGAACTCGGGACCTCACAGAGTGCGGAGCAGTGCTCTACCAACTGAGCTAAATCCCAGCCCCCAGCTAACCCTTACATAGTGTGTACTTTGTGGAGGTACTGTTGGAACCGCTTCACTTCTGCCAGCTAAAGCAATTTCAATAGCACTGAGACATAGATAATATTATGAAAGAATTTAAGCTGCCAGATCAGACAAAATTGGGTGTGCTCTGAGTGGTATGGCCATAGACGAGGAGATTTTAGAAGGGGACATTGGGGTAACAAAGACTAAAGTGATTTTAACTGAGGAAGGACATCCGCTGCAATGCTTGCCTGCTCCACGTGTTTTTATCCTCCGTTCCCAAAGACAAGCCCATACTGACCAGCACAGAGAGAGCACTTCGCAGGGGAGACTGAAACCAGGATGTAGAGAAAAGGGACAGCCAGATGGGTGGAAAGTTTCATTCTAAGACTCCTCTGCATGTTCTATGAAGGACTTTTTTTTTTATTATTCCCTTTTCCACACATGCATTTAAAACTTTTACAAAGTGCAAAATCAAGTCAGCAGATAACAGAACTATTGACTGTGCTTGGCATCACTTGCTCTGCCATGTGGGTTGCAGAGTTTTGTCTAGGATCACGTGTTTCGATTGACTGGTGGTCTCTGTCCTGGCCGCCATTTTTCATCGTCCCTCAGTGGGGGTTGCTGCTTGGCTACTTGACCTTGTCCACGTGAAGCTGGCCTTCAGCTACATTTCTCTGAGGTCAGAATCTTGGTATGTGATGAGCAAAAGAAACCTGTGTAAGGTCGTTCACCGAGTCAATGACTCTCCACGTCCCATCCTAATGGTGGGAAGGAGCCTGCAGAGAAACAAATTGGCACCTTGTGGTATGGGTTTGGACACAGATGATTCACAGCACCCACAACCCCTCTATTCTGACTTTGTGCTGCCATTATCAGCAAATGGAAAACCTCTGGGTAGAATTGGGTGGCGGTGGGAAAATCATAGGTTCCACTGCTTTTCATTGTCAAACCTTTCATTACACAAACCCAAACCCTTATCTACTTTCCTCCCAAGTAAAATGCTTTGTGTGTGTGTCTCTCTCTCTGTGTATATTTTAAATCTCAGCCAATAAAGAAAAAGTTTAAGGAGGAAAGCGCTACAAAGTTCTCACCGTGAGGGAAGGAAAAGGGTTAGTTTGATTATGATACCATGTGTGATAAAGGGAAAATTCTGATTTTTTTCCTTTCATAAATTATCACTCTTCAACACAAACGTTATCAGGGTTCCTTCGTTCCCTTTTGCCCTGATTTAGGGAATTACATTGCCTCCATTTGTTTCTTTCTTTACCCATGGGAGATGAATCTGCCTACCTCCTTTGGAAATAACGTTTCAATTCAAAAGTCAGTTGTTTCTATTGCATTTTGCTAATGAGATAAGTCATAAGATGAGGGGAGCTGACGCATTCTTAATTTTTTCTCTCTGCTCCTCAAAGCAAATGTGTTGATGCAGCCTGTGCTTCAGGGAATTTATAGCCCACATGTAACTCGTTAAAGGTTCATTAAGAGCCCTTAAAATTGAATTTGTTTGTATAATCAATGTTTATATTTCTCTCGCTGATGATTTATCACAACTACCCAAGTAGCTGTTTGGGTGAGATGTGAGCAGGAGAGGATGGTCACTCAGACTTGCCTATGTTTCTTTATGTTAATTCTTCAGGTCACCTGGGGTGGACCATCCAATTTGCTTGGAAGTTTCCTGGCTGCGCTTCCAGCAGGAAATGTCCTTCTAAAGGCGGGTCTCTATTATATGATATGATATGCTTATATTCAGGTTTATAAGCACAGGGATTTAAATGCAAATTAGCAGCTCGCTCACTCTGTCAGAGTAAGGGAACTGAAATGTCATGCTATTCTTTCATTTGGTGGGCCTAGCAGATTTAGAAGAATGCCATTTTCATAGCACAATTGAATTTGTAAAGCTCTTTCATGCACGTTAAGTTCTGAGCCCTCAGAACAGTGTTGTGAGAAGAGAGAGAGGACTGCTGTTTCCTTGTAAAAATGTGTAGACCGGGTTCCCAAAGGGTAAGCGCTGGACTTTCATTCACTCAGTTGCAGAGTTTCTAAATGGGTGAAGCAGAGTTTGAACAGAACTCTTGACCCCAAGTCTGGGATCCTATATAATATTTTTGCTTCTCTGATCACAGCTGCCATTTTGAGAATTTTAAATTCTGCTTGGAAATGGTATTCTCACATCAAACTGGGGGAAGGACTTCCTTTTCCCTTTACTTTGTTTTCATGTGTACAATTCCTAGCTTAATTCTGTTGTCCTTATTACAAGTATCTCCTGACTTTAGTGAAGTAACTGGGCCGGTTCATGTCGTTTTCTAAAACCAGTATTTAGACACCTTTAAAGCTTGTTATTGATTTTTGGGTTGCAACCAACCTAGGGACATTTTTCTATTCACTTCTTCTCTTTTTCTTTTTTCTTTTCCTTTCTTTCTTTCTTTCTTTTTCTTTTTCTTTTGTCTTTTTTTTTTTTTTTGGCACAGGTAGGGACAATGTCTTAGTTTCTCATTCTTTAGGAGGCTGCATTGAACTACACAAGAATAGTTATTACCCTGCCCTCTTCTCCTTGGTTGTAATTATACTAATTGCAAATCTATACTTTTATGTGATTTAAAATTTTGTTTTTTAGGATTATATAAACTAGAGCTGCTTTTGCAAGGTA
This sequence comes from Pedetes capensis, assembly GCA_007922755.1. Classification (NCBI taxonomy): domain Eukaryota; kingdom Metazoa; phylum Chordata; class Mammalia; order Rodentia; family Pedetidae; genus Pedetes; species Pedetes capensis. The sequence goes on from VMDO01010943.1 coordinate 60,318, forward strand.
TGTTGTTGTTGTTTGGTCTTGTTGAGTCGTGTCCGACTCCCAGTGACCCTCATAGAGTTTTCAATGGCTGATTGTTTCAGGATTGCCTTGGGAGTGGATTGCCATATCTGTCCTTCTCCTGTTATTGTGGTGCTGGGAATCGATCCTGGGACCTCAGAGACTGCAGAGCAATGCTCTACCAACTGAGCTAAATCCTAGCCCAAGGTATAAATCATTTAAAAATATGACAAAAAGTTATCGATAATCCCAGCCCGGCCTGGTAGTGCATGCCTGTAATCTCAGCAACTTGGGAGGCAGAGGTAGGAGGATCACAAGTTCTAGACCAGAGGCAGTCTGCATAGTTTAGTGAGACCCTGTCTCAAAAAAGTAAAAAAGTGGGCTGTGGGTGCAGTTCAGTGGTCCAGCATTTGCAAAGCATGAAAGTGTGAGGCCCTGGGTTCAACCCCCAGTACGGCCAAAAAAAAAAAAAAAAAAAAAGTTATCAGTAATCCCTTCAGAGAGAACTACTCTTAATAGTCGGATGTATTTCTGTTAAGATTCTCCCGTTCTCTCCCTCTAATCTTTCTTTCCTGTATTTGGTTTCCTTTGTCTCCCCTCTGTTTTCTTAGCCTAAGTATCCATATCTTTTCTCTATAGATGGTTTTCTCATTCATTATGAGATTAGCATATTTCTTGATTTTTAAATATTTCCTTGAAAAAAAAGAAATTTTACTGAAGTATCTTGTTTCCTCATATTTGGGCTCCATTTTGGTAGATGTTTAAATTGTTTGAATTATAAATAATGCTGTGATGATAATCTTCAAATATAAATCTGTGATTAAAGCGTTATTTCTTTAGGTATAGTGTTACAGGTCAAAAACATGTATCTAATTTTTGGTCCCATGGTAGTTATTATGAATTAATTTTCCAAGATTTTATATTTTGGAGTGAATAATACAAGTCTTTTGATCTGAGTGCATTTTGAAACCTCATCACAAGAGCTTCTGGTTTCTATGTTGCCACAGGACTCTTGGTGATTTGGAATCCTCCTGGCCCAAGGGATATATGTATAAGTGTGTAAGCACATACATAATTGCTTTTCATTTTCAGTAGTCAGGAATGCTCATGGAAAGCCAATTCGCAAAGTTTTATCTTGCAAAATAAGAAAAAAAAAAAAGAAAAAAAGAAAAAAGAACAACAGCTGTGGTTTTAGCTTTTCACAATAGCAAAACAAAGTTCTCTAACCATCTTTTGGTCTCTGAGCTGTGTTTCAGCAACCAAAGGCTGTAGGGGGCCAGCAGTCTGAGGATCAGCCTCCACAGGTGTTATGGTTGGAATATGAGATGTCCTCCACAGGTATTAGGGTTGGAATATGAAATGTCCTCCATAGATGTTATTGTTGAAATATGAAATGTCCTCCAAAGGTGTTATGGTTGGAATATGAGATGTCCTCCACAGGTGTTATGGTTGGAATATGAAATGTCCTTCACAGATATTATGGTTGAAATATGAAATGCCCTCCACAGGTGTTATGGTTGGAATAGAAAGTGTCCTCTACAGGTGTTATGGTTGGAATAGGAAGTGTCCTCTACAGGTGACAGTTTGGAATATGAAATGTCCTCCACAGGCTCAGGTGCTTAGTGCTTGGTCCCTAGCTGGTGGTATTTTGGGAGGTGGTGAAAACCTCAGGAGATGGGGCCTGTCTGGGTGGGGGTAATATGTCATAGGAGTGTGCCTTTGCAGGTTATACCTGGTCCTTGTTTCCTTCCTTTCTGCTTCCTGTCTGCCATGAGAGAGCCGCCTCTGTCACATGCTCCTGCTTCCATGATGTTCTGTATCACATGGCCCAGAGTCAATGGAACCAAAGACTATGAACTAAAGCTTTTGAAACCATGAGCTGAAATAGATATATTTTTTTCCTTTCAAGTTGTTTGTCTCAGGTATTTTTCACAGCCATAATAAATCTTGTTGGGGTTCGGATCAGGCCCTGCAGAGGTCAGAGCCTTGCTCTGACACCAAGTGGGTATTGGGGACCCACTGGAGCAGGTTTGTGTGTAGTGGCCGGAGGCATGAAAGAAGGACCTTGGGAGACCTTCTGAGGGAAACAGGAGAGGGAAATTTTATTGGGTTACTCCCCAAGTGGGGTGCAACCAGCAAGCATCCCCTGTCAAGTGCTCAAGTGCTAGCTCTAAGCCTGCAGCATTGAATGCTGCAGGCTCACTGGTGGAACAGCTCAGCCTTAAAGGCACAGCTACAAGCAGTTGGTGTTCCACTGGGCTGGAGGTCCAGTGGTCTTGACTCTCGCAGCTTGCCTTCTCTGCCTCCCTCCTTCCCAAGGATGGGAGGAATTGGGGGGCTCTTCGTGGCTTGCTTGTAGCCTTTGGCACTTCAGGGCCCCTGGTCTTGACTCGTTGGCTTGCTTGGAGATCTTCCGCTGTATTGGAGAGCGCTGGATCAAGGTGATGGGGTCCAGACAGCAGTTGATGGACAGTGAGAGATGAAGGGTGAAGGGGGTCCAGGAGCCCTCCTTATATAGGCTCCTGGAGGGGGGCATGTCCTGGGGTTAGCCAATCAGGGCACATTCCTGACAAGTATAGCAGGTGACTGGTCATACCTGCCAGGTAAGGGCAGTTATTTAACTGAGATGCTAGGGGTAGCCAATCAAAATTGAGGTAGTTGAGGCTGATCAGGCTGGTCAGGGGCCATCTTTGCTCATTTGATGGGAGAGGTAGGAGTGAGTGAGTGGGATGTGGCCCTGGGATCAGCTAAAGGTCAATTCCTCATGCTAGTATGAGGGACCTTAGTTATGGGGTGCATTTTGAAAATCCCCAACAAAATTTGACGAAAGCACCAGTTATTAGGGTTGCTTCAGTCTAACAGCTCCAAGTTGACTCTAAGATGAAGATAAGACACCACAAAAATTTCCTCACATTTGGGCTCAGAAGGTTGACAAAATCTCTCAAAACCAAGGATAAATGGTATGCATGGGATTATTTTTATTGTACATATTTATGGTGCACTGAGTGATAATTCAGTTCAGATATGTTGTTGTTAGGTGCCATTGAGTCGGTATCCAACTCATAGCGACCCTCCTAGGGTTTGCAATGGCTGACTGTTTTGGGATTGCCTTGGGAGTGGATTGCCAGGTCCTTCTCCCATTTTTTGCAGTGCTGGGAATTGAACTCAGGACCTCAGAGACTGCAGTGCAGCACTCTACCAACTGAGCTAAATTCCAGTCCCAGTTCAGATATACAAGGTGCAATTATCAAACCAGGATTGTTAATACTTCCATCTCCTTAAACATTTTACAAAAAGTTTTTGGGTTAGCATGTAAAGATATTTATACATATCAATAGGTACACTATGCTTTTTGATATAGTATTGATCCGCAGTCTCTAGGGACCCAGGTTTGATCACCAGCACCACCAAAATGGGAGAATGATGTGGCAGTCCAGTCCTGAATCAATCCCATGAAGTTTGCTGTGAATTGTATCAGACTCAATAGCACTTAACAGCAACAATGATTTTTTAAAAATTGCATATGTGATTTTCATAAAATTGCATCCTTTATTTTATACTTGTTATTTCCCTCTTTACCCCCATATGTTGCTCTACTTCCTCCTCCTGATTTTCCCATTCCCCCTCACTCTCCCACTACTCCCCTCGACCTCTCGTGATGGTTCATGTATTTTCCATCTTATTGTTGTTGTTAGGTGCTGTCGAGTCAGTGTCTGATTCATAGCGACTCTACGTACAACAGTGGAAACAGTGTTGTTAGTGCTTCTCTGCTATTCATAGGGTTTCAATGCCTGATTTGTTTTTGGGGAGTGGGTTGCTGGGTCCTCCTCCCAAGCCCACAGCACCTGGTATTCCCAGGTGGTCTCCCATCCAAGTACTAACCAGGCCTGACCCCACTTAGCTTCCAAGATCTGACCAGATCAGATGCCACAGTGGTACCCTTGCAGGCATTGTTGGTAGGTGTTATTGAATTAGGTCTGACTCATAGTGACCCAGGCCGGGACTTAACTCAGTTGGTAGAGTGCTGTGTTGCAGTCTCTGAGGTCTCGAGTTCAATTCCCAGCACTGCAAAAATGGGAGAAGGACCTGGCAATCCACTCCCAAGGCAATTCCAAAACAATCAGCCATTGAAAACCCTATGAGGGTTGCTATGAGTCGGATACTGACTCGACAGCACCTAACAACAAGAACAACATAGTAACCCCATGTACAACAGAATGAAACACTCCCCAACACTGTGCCATGCTGGGCACTATGCCAGTGTTTCTCTGCCATTCACAGGGTTTTCAATGGCTGATTGTTTTGGCATTGTTTTGGGAGTGGGCTGCCACATCCTTCTCCCATTTTATGCAGTGCTGGGAATTGAACCCAGGGCCTCAGAGCGCCTATAGCAGCACTCGAACAACTGAGCTAAACCATAGCTCCTCAGCAAATATAGTCTTGCCTTATAAAGTCTTGAAATTTGGGAGCCAAAGTAGACCTAAGGCTTATCTTATCAAACCTTCACACTTCCTTGGGTGTGGGGAGCTAAGAATTTTATCTGGTGAAGTGACTTGTGTGAAAACACAACTGCTTGTTTTGGCAGACCCTCCCCTTAAGGCCAGGTGCCACAAATCCTAATGCAGTCATCTTTACAGTAAGCCATAAGAACATGTAAATAATTTCAAAGAAATAATGTACCTAAAAGAGTCAACGTATTTTTAGTTATTTCTAGACAAAAAAAGTCATTTCAGTAGGAAATTGTCTTGGATGAATAGGGCAGAAAAACCATCATGATTTAAACATTACTAATTTAATATAAATTTGTTTAAAACAGTGATAAATCGAAACAATCTTTAAAAAAAAAAACAAAAGTAGAGGTCTCACATCTCCTGATTTCAGAACTTATTATAAAACTACAATAATCAAAACAGTGTGGTACTGGCATAAAGACAGAGATACTAGCCCAAGGAATAGAATATAGAGACCAGATATAAATCTTCATATATATGGTCAATTGCTTTTTGATAAGGGTGCCAAGACTATGCAATACTGAAAGGACAATCATTTCAATAAATGCTCCTGGGAAAATTGGATAGCCACATCTAAAAGCAAGAAGTTGAACCCTTAACGTCATATACAAATATTAACTCAAAATGAATCAAGGAACCAAATGTAAGAACTAAAACTCTTCTTTATATTTATATAATAAAATATAAAGGGAAAGCTTCACGACATTGGGTTTAGCAGTGATTTCTTGGGTATAACAACAAAAGCACAAGCAACAAAGGAAAAAGTAGACAAATGGGACACATAATACTGAAAGCCTCTGGGCAGTCATCCTCCTGTCTTCCAAACTCTACTCTGGTGGATATGGCTGTGCTCCCCTTGGGGTTCTCTTGAGACCCTCCTCCAATGGCTGTCAGGAAAGGGAAAACAACTGGAGCAAATCTGAGCCCAGCCTGCAAAAACGACCTTAATGACTGGACTGCTCACAAACCCAGGAACTCTGCTTTCTGTTATACAGGCTGGAGGGGAGGAAGGGCCACATGTGCAGAGCTGTATCACAGTCTCCTGGCCTGCCTCTTGTGGGTGCTAAGACTCTTGCTTTTCCAAGCATTGTACCTGGAACATGAACATTGGCTTCAGCTAGGAGCTAGTTACCCAAACGTTGCATTGTAACTTGGTCACCTGATGATTCTTAGATGATTCTTATGCATGTTAAAATATGAGAGGCACAGGGCAAGAACTTATAAGGGATGTTGTTAGGTGCCATTGAGTCAGATCCAACTCGTAGCAACTTTGTGTGCAGTGGAAAGGAACACTACCTGACATTGTACCATGTACATGATCTTTTATATGTTTGAGCCCACTGTTGCAGACACTATATTTCTTCTCATTTTAAGTTATGCCACATTAGAAAAAGGCGGTCCCAGGGGCTTCACTCCATTCCTGTCATTAAGGTCAACTCTACTATGAGGAGCCTGAAGCTGTAGCCCTGTGGCATCCGATCCCATCAGATCTTGGAAGCTAAGCAGGGTCGGGCCTGGTTAGTACCTGGATGGGAGACCACCTGGGAACAACAGAAGCTGTAGGCTTGGGAGAAGGACCTGGAAACCTCCTCCCCAAAATCAATCTGCCATTGAAAACCCTATGAACAGCAGAGAAGCACTGACAATAGTGTTTCCCCTGTTGTACAGAGGGTTGCTGTGAGTCGGATACCGACTCGACAGCACCTAACAACAACTGCTATGAGGAGGCAGCTCTTCCCTAGTTGTTTCTTGAATGCTTCCAGCCTGGCACTATATTTGACTGTATTTCTCTGCTAATCATAGTGTTTCCAATGGCTAATTGCTTTGGGAGTTAGCTTCCGGGTCTTTCTCCTTAGTCTGTCCTTATGTAGAAGCTCAGCTGAAACCTGTCCACCATGAGTGGCCCTGCTGGTATCTGTAATACTCATGCAATAGCTTTCAGCATCACAGCAACACACAAGCCCCTACAGCACAACAAGCTGAAAGACACGTGGGGATAGAAGGGATGGTGCCTATGAAATATGCCTAGGAGTCTGCGTTGAGGAAGAGGTTCAGCCTTCAGTACTCTGTTACATATATATGTACCATAAAGCTATAAATAATATCACTGTTGCTAGGTACTATCAAGTTGAGCCTGACTCATAGCAACCGTATGTACAATGGAATGAAACCCTCCCAAAAACTGTGCCATGCCCAGCACTATGTCAGTGCTTTTCTGCTATTCATAGAGTTTTCAATGGCGGATTGATTTTTGGGGTTGGTTGCCAGGTCCTTTTCCCAAGCCTACAGCACCTGGTGTTCCCAGGCGGTCTCCCATCCAAGGACTCACCAGGCCCGACCCTGCTTAGCTTCTAAGATCTGACACAATCGGACCTCACAGTGGTATGGCTGCAAGCATACATAAAGAAATGTTGAGAACGGAACCAGATGAAAATGAATGAAAGGAACAGATGAGGTGGCAGATCCTTCACACCAGTTAGGTCAGAGGGGATGGATCTTAGGGCTAGCAAGGGTTGCAGTGGGTGCCTTCATGTTGGCATTTGTAGCAGTCCTGGTTTCTGCTTATTTTTCACTTGGACTCTTGGTTGCATGTTGTTCTTTCCATCTTTTCTTAATTGCTTTTCCTACCGTGTCTCAGTCTTCACCCTCCCAACCCTCCGATGCGAAGTCAGCAGCTTGGGTTCTTTGTTTAGTTCGTATGATTCAGGGATTTCTTTTTGTAAACTTGGTAAACTTCTCCATATTTCCAGTTATATTGTTAGTGGTTTTGGAGCATTTTTTCCATTTATAGAACGCTTGTTGAAGTTGTGGAGTCTTGGAACTGTTAACTATTGAGTTATTTGTTATAAAAATATGCCATGTGTAGATGTCTCTGTGTATGTGTGTTTAATGAGAGTGAGTTAGAATAATTGCAGAGAAATTCCCTGAACTAGGATCTTTGTTGGTTGAGGCTAAATACAGCTGCAATTTGTAGTTTTGTTAGGAGGCCAGTATTCACTACTTACACATTAAGAATATACACATTTCAACGTTTTTGTTTCCTTTAATTTCAACTGACTTATCTGAAATGCTTTAGGCTGGACCTAAGCTCTGTGCGCCATCTGTTACCACTGAGTTATTCAACCATTCTGTTTGGCTCAGCCACTTAGAGCACAGTTAATTTCCCCATTGCTCCTCTCAATGCAACTATTTACATTGGAATTTGTCAAATAAAGCTCATTTCAGAATATCAAACTTTTTCTGGCAAAAACATTCCTTTACCTTGGAATTTTTAACGTGGATCATTATGGTGAGCAAACATCAAAGACTTCTTCCATTCTGTACCTGCCCTTCTTTGGTACTCATCCACCTAAATGTGCTTCTAACATTTAAGTATCATACATTTCCTTTTGCTTTTTTCTCTCTTTCTTATTGTAGGGCTATCCTGAGGCAGAGTCATGCAGCTGATCTTTTGTAACATGTTGTGTTGTTGTTAGGTGTCTCAATTTCGACCCTCATAGAGTTTTCAATGGCTGATTGTTTCAGGATTGCTTCCAGAGTGAATTGCCACACCCTTCTCCTGTTTTTGTCATGCTGGGGGCAGACCTGAGAGCCTCCGAGAGCACAGAGTGGCACTCTACCAATTAGGCTAAACCATTTTGCAGCGCTTGTTGTTGTTGTTAGGTGCCGTCGAGTCGGTATCCAACTCATAGCGACCCTCATAGGGTTTTCAATGGCTGAATGCTTCGGGGTTGCCTTGGGAATGGATTGCCAGGCCCTTCTCCCATTTTTGCGGCGCTGGGAATTGAACTCGGGGCCTCACAGACTGCAGTGCAGCGCTCTACCCACTGAGCTAAATCCCATCCCTTTTTGCAGCATAGCCTTTAAATAAAATCTTTTTATTTTGGAATTGTTGTTGTTAGGTGCCATTGAGTCGGTATCCGACTCGTAGCAACCCTACGTACAACAGGGGAAACACTATTGTCAGTTCTTCTCTGCTGTCATAGGGTTTTCAATGGCGGATTGGTTTTTGGGAGTGGGTTGCCAGGTCCATCTCCCAAGCCTACAGCACCTGGTGTTCCCAGGAGGTCTCCCATCCAAGTACTAACCAGGCCCGACCCTGCTTAGCTTCAGAGATCTGACAGGATTGGATGCCGGAGGGTTACAGCTGCAGGCTTATGTTTTAGAATAGTATTAGATTTCCATATACTCTTCACCCAGTTTCTTTTACTGTTAACATTTGACATAATTGTGGTATATTTATTGCACATAGGAAGATGACATTGGTTCTTCCCTATAATGAGACTCCTTATTTTATTTAGATTTTATTAGTGTTTAATGTGTCTCTCTTTCTCCTCCAGAATCCTATCTGACAGATT
>VMDO01010944.1:0-20108 GCA_007922755.1 Pedetes capensis
GTCAGGAGAGAACAATCCCTGGAGAAGGACATCATGTTTGGAAGAGTGGCAGGTCAACGCAAAAGAGGAAAACCCTCCACCAGGTGGATTGACACAGTGTCTGCAACAATGGGCTTAAACATAAATAAGATTGTTTGCCTGGCACAGAATCGGCAAGTGTTTCGATCTGCTGTACATAGGGTCGCTATGAGTCGGACTCAACTCGATGGCACCTAACAACAACAACAACTAACAATATCTCCTATAATTTTTCCACAGATAAAATTCTACTTGGCCCATTGAGAAAATGAGTATTTTTTAATGTTAACATTAAATTAATGTTAACTAAGTAAATGCCTATAAAAACAACATTATCAACTAACACGGGCAGCTCAGCCCAAGTGGTAAAGCTGCAAAGTTGTTTAAAAGAAAAAAAATGGCATAATTTACAATTTTCTAAAACAAATAGGCAATTACTCCAACATTCTCTGTGGTTTAAACAACAAAATACTTTAGTATTTTTTAAAAAATTAATCCCACTATTTAAACAATAGCATTCTTAGGAACATTGTGCCCATTTTAATAGGCAGATTTCTACATCACTTACAATTATATACACACTCTTTCCAGTTCCTGTTGGTCCTACAAAGATTGAAGGCTTCTGATGGGTGGTCAACAAATTCATTAATACAGAGTAACGAATTGTGTCCAGAGTTGGCACGATGATTTCATTAAACAGCACATCCTTAGGAATTGGAGGAATGTCTTCCAATTTCTTTACCCATGGCTCCCATTTTCCTATTCCCTGTTTATAATGAACAGCCAAATAGCAAAAGTCATATTATAAAATACTCTTAAAAGTTTGGTAATTCTGTGCCATTGTAGACAAGATCAAGACCAACAAACTCTGATATTTACACTTCTGTTTTATCCTTTAAAACAAACTTTCAAAATGAGTATCGTGCAAATTAAGGAGAAACTAGGCCTCAACATGAGTAAAAATGAAATGGCAATGCTGTGATATTTTTGATGCCTCAAACCCCTTGCTTATGCTAACTGAATGATCAATTACTATGGTTAAGTATTAGATTCTTTAATGACATTGAGAACATTCAACTAACTAGTGAGTTAAAGAATATGAAATTTTATTCAATATGTTAACAAATATAAAATTTTTCTCCTTAGAAGATCAACTGCATATTACCTGAATTTTGCAATATTTATAAAATCAGCTTATTTCAGGCAAGATTTATTTTTATAAAAGTATAAAATAAAATATATTCAACATTATGTACTCAATTATTTCTAAGTGTACAGTTCAGTAGCATTAACCATATTCACATTATAGAGTAACAGATCTATTGTTGCTGTTGCTAGGTGTCATGGAGTTAGGTCTGACTCATAGTGACCCTCACAGGGTTTTCAATGGCTAATTGTTTGGGGATTGTTTCAGGAGTGTATTGCTATGGCACTCCCTTGGCCTAAACTGGTAAATGTCTCTCTTCTGAAGAGGTCATGAACTCATTTTGGGCAGATCTGTGCTTTACTTTGGCAAAGAGCTGTGCATATATTAGAGATATTTTTGAGTGTTCTGAATTCACACCAGTCCAAATATTGTATTGCAAAGAAATATTTCTAAAATTGATGAAGAAAATATCTTTTTCGTACTCTCAATAATCTCTTTTCCCCTTTATTGGTAAATATTAGTGGAGTACAGAGTAATACAGCATTTTCTTTTTCCATTATGCAATTATTACATCACATCATTTTTGGTTACTTTCATCAACTTACATGTCTAATATGTAGTAAAACTCATATATTTGGGTTATATTTCCATATTTTTCCCATGTACTCATGAAGTTGCCTTGTTTACATTGAGATTATCCTCTCCTTTGTTTTCAACCATGTATCTTTTGCCATCACATGGGGAAGGAAGGATTAAGAGTCAGAAAACTTGAATGGTTTAGCCATTTATATATTGTGTGATCCTGGAGCAATTACTTCAAATCTTTAAGTCCCAATACCCTCAATGGAAAATCTGTAAAATAGTCTTATTTTTCCTATTTCACTGAGGTGTTAGAAAACAAAATGGAAATAATTGTGAAAAATGTAATCAACAGTAATGTACTCCGGAAATACAACATATTATTCATAATTTGAAATAAAATTAGAAAAGATAATATGTTGGGTACAGGAGAAGGACATGGCAATCCACCTCCAAGGCAATCCTGAAACAATTAGCCACTAAAAACCCTATGAGGGTTGCTATGAGTCAGACCTGACTCCTAACAACAACAACCACCCTGTGTTGGGCAGAGTGAAGTATCCTTTCTGGGGTGAGCTGGGCAATATATTTTAAGAGTCATAAAAATTCAAAAGTCAATACCGTAATATCTTTTCTAAAAAGTTATCTTAAGGAAATAATCAGATATAAACACTATAAATTGGATCCAAGAGTATTCACCAAAGCAGTATCTATAAAAGTGAACAACAGAAAAAACAGCCTGGTAGACTATAAGGAGACTTTAGAAAACAAGTTTACTGAAGAAACAGTGATATGGAAACGTATTCTCTTTAATAAGTAAGAAAAGCTAAAAAACTGCCCATTGGAGCTATAGTGTGATCCCATGTTTTCTTAAATTTCTATCTTTCAATAATATGTATTCCTAAACTTTGTACTCAGCACAATGCTTGTGGGAATTGTTATACAAAAAAATGAACAAGCAAATACTACCCAGGTTTTATTGTCCAATCCATTTGGGCAATGTTAAAACCGTTAACCAGCTGCATTCCTACAGGTCTTGGTGCCTGTAACATATTGACATGCACATCAATCTCCAAGAGGTGTCCTTGAACCATATGTGTGTGGTGCTGGGCTAGATATCATAATGTGCAATTCTATTTAATGCGTACAATCAGCCCATCAGGTATTATTATTATCACATTTAATCACTGAGAAAAACTACGTTCAGGGAAATCAGTCCAAGACCATACAGAAAGCCACTTTACTAGGATTCAAGCTCAGGTATGTCTGAGTGTAACAGGGATAAGAAATGGCCACAGAACCATTGCATGCTCTGTTTCAGAGGAGACTGCCAGGATGGCAATTGCAAATCTGGCATTGGAACTTACCTCAGTGATAAATTGATAATCATAAATTGTTCCTTTTTCAGGAAATGGGACCGTTAATGCCTTTGAGGATGTTTGTTCAGTACCACTCAGTAATTTAAACTTAGTTCGAGTTGGTTCAGAAATTGGACCTTGCATTAGTTCTCGAAGAATCTTACTAAATTTCAACCGATCATCATCTGTACAAGAAGCACCGACGGACCAGATCAATGAAAACAAAAAAATTCCCTGCAATAGAGAGATGAGAAGATAAAGTGCAATTACAGAGAAACTTCAATCTATTCTTGTATTTTAAATTAGATCCGCCAGATTAGTATCTCCAAAAGAAAATACATAGGCTGATATGTAATAGCAGGTCATCTAAGGATTTTAAATAGTTTTTTGCCAAATTGCATTCTTATAAAATCTCAAAGATAATACAATGTGGAGTATAAATTCTAGCGATAGTTAAACTTCAGAATGATTAATGTACTAAATTACATAATAGTTTAAATATTTAACAGGAGCATGATCTTAAAAGGAGTATTGAGATAACTTTTTATTAAAGTGTTAGGGCACACTTTAATAAGCAAATAATATATTTCTTTTAATTTAAATTCTAATATGCTAGGTTTAAGTAGAACAAATTTCTATTCTTTTATTTACAATAATACCTGAGCAATAATTATGTAAGCTAGAATAACCATCCTACAAGCAAAAGACACTAGCTTTCTTCTCACCAGACGCAGGCAGAGGGAACAGGGGAGAAGACCAGAACACCACCTGGATAAAAAAATCTGCTTGCTTGTTTAAGATCAAATCTCTTTTTAAATAAACATCCAACATAGTCCTGACTATGTGATCATAAATGTTCATCTATCCTTTATAGACTGTTTCTCAATCTCTTTTTGTTTTGTTTTGCTTGCTTGCAGTACTAGGGATTTAACCTAGGGCCTTACACAGGCTAGGCAAGTGCTGTACAACTAAGCTATGCCTTCAAAATTCTTTCTGATTTTTTATTTTGAGAAAAGGACTCACTGTGTTATGCAGGCCACCTCTGGTGCCTCTGGCCTTGAACTCTTGATCCTCCTATCTCAGCCTCCAGAGTCACTGAGATTACAAGCAAGTGGCATGGTGCCAGGCTCACACAGACTATTTCGACCAGGAAACTATTTATCCCTAAATTACAATTTGATTTATTTCATAAAATACAAGCTATGAGAATTCAATATTGACCACATTAGTAGTGCAGTAGTATTTTTATTAAAAAAATTTCAAGTCTGTTGATGTTTGTTCTACTATTTAAAAAATCTGTTTACTGATTATCTATACATTGTCTTGCTTTCTTCAGCCTAAATATTTATACACATCTATACATCTACTGGGGTGTCAAAAAATGTTTATACATTTTAAAAGATATTATCTGTGTATTACTTTTCAAAGTTGGATTGAATTACAATAGCAATGTGTAACATGACATTTGCTTAAAAGAGTGTGCTAATTCAATATATGTTAGTGCCACCAAGCATATGATGCATTTGTAAAACAGCAAAGTAGAAAGTTTTCATCTCAATATGTGTTACATTTTTTGGTTACCCTCTGTATATTTATAAGAAAAAACAAGGGAGATAGGTAATTAATTATGGTTTATAAGAGGTGAAAACGTTTTGGGAATGGATCATTTCTAAGGCTGGTCAAATGATCCAAGATTTCAGTGGCAGATTTGAAATAACCACTAGGCTCCCCTCAACCCTTATGATGCAAAATAACTGCCATTCCAGAAGTTTCCCCAGGAGTATTTGGAATTTGGGGCCTGGCTTTTTTGTCATTCTTCAGCTACTACCATTTCCCTGTCTCCAATTTCAAGAGCAAAATGAGTCTTGCTAATTAAGAAGATTTGAGGAAAGCAGTGTATTTCTACTGCAAGACACTGAAGGCAATGGGTCTTACCTCAAGCAAAGAGTAAGTTTCTCGATCATTTCTATCTTTATGTTTGGCTTCATCAGCAAAATCATCCATAAAACAATCTATGAGATTCATTAAGGATCGAACCAAGTTTGTATCTGAAGTAGGAGATAATTCCTGCAAAATAGAAAAAGAAAAACTATAAACTAATTTAGCTTGCAGCCGCACTGCTATGATGTCCAATCCTGTCAGATCTTGGAAGCTAAGGAGGCTTGGGCCTGGTTAGTACTTGGATGGGAGACTGCCTGGAAATACCAGGTGCTGTAAACTTGGGAGAAGAAATTGGCAGCCCGCTCCCAAAACACAATCAACCATTGAAAATCCTATGAATAGCAGAGAAGCACTGACAATAGTGCTGAGCATAGCACAGTGTGAGAGAATGTTTCGTGTATTGTACATAGGGTGGCTATGGGTAGGATCCAATTCAACAGCACCCAACAACAACAACAACAACAAAAACAAAAACAACCCTAATTTAAACTAGGCATCAGATAGAATAGCACCATCTACTGTTATTGAACTCATTTAATCCTAACTGCCATAGTATCTACGAGAAGGTACTATTAGAATTCTTGTTTTATAGGAGGAAACTGAGGTACACATTAATTCCTCGCCTGGGGTGTGGCAGCAGCAGATGTCACATTCAGGTAGTATGGACGCTTGAACCCCTCTTAGATCAAGTCTCAAATTTAAAGCAATTTACTGGCAAATGCTTACTCAGTTAAATCAAAGACAGATCCTATGCTTTATTAATTTTATAATCAAAGCACTTTAAAAAGTCTTTCAGAGCCTGGCATGGTGGCGCACGCCTGTAATCCCAGCGGCTCGGGAGGCGGAGGCGGGAGGATTGCAAAATTGGAGACCAGAGGCAGTCTGCGTAATTTAGCGAGACCCATCTCAAAAAGTAAAAAAAAAAAATGGGCTGAGGTGCAGCTCAGTGGTCCAGCACTTGCAGAGCATGCAGGCACGAGGCCCTGGGTTCAACCCCCGGTACCGCAAAAAAAAAAAAAAAAAAGTATTTCAGAGAAGGCAATTAATTTGCATCTATGCAATCTTAATAAATAAAACCCATTTAAAAATATATTTATAAGCCACAGCAGTGATTATAGTAAGCCTCACCCTGTGAAAAACATTTCCAAATCCTGGAGTCCACAAAAGCACTGTTGGAGTATTATAAATGTTGCACCCTTTACTTGTGGCATCTAACCATGATAATTTATAAAATAAGCAAAATAACATGCATTGCTCCTAGAACCATGCAGTATACAGCAAGTTCTCCATAAAAGTCTGCAGCTTCCTTCCAGGCTCTATTCCAACTTTGAAAGTTGCATTGTTTCATGATTAATGCGTAAAAATTAACTCCCTGAAATTGACTCTTTGAAGCTGCTAGTATTATCTGGCTTCCTAGTCAGCCACCCTTGCCCCCCAGAAGCTGGCAGACATGAATGGCTGAGTCTCTGGCTAAGAATGAAACCGAAATGTCTGAAAAAAGTCTAAAATAAAAAGCGTTGGGACACTCGGATACAAATAATTATTACTACAAATAAAAAAGATATGTATTACTACAGAGTAAATGATAGGCACTTCATAATTTCTTTAAGAGAAAACAAAAGTTAGAGTATATTTTGGAAAATGTGAATTAAAAATTGTTTTCTGATAGAAAGCATAAGTTCCAGTTATATGGAAAATTCATTTATGCATAATACCTAAATTCCCTGACAGTGCTAGGAAAAAAAAATATCCTGTAGCTTATTTGATTAAGACTCTCAATTCATATATGTTTAACTGCTTTTGGAATTTGATGATTTCATATCTACAACATATTTTGGCTATAGCCAAGCTTCTTGAAAGAGCAGTCTATACCCATTTTTTAATCAGTATTCCCACACTCAACAGCACCCAACAACAGCACTCAACCAACTGCTCTGAGGTGTCCTTGTCTCTCTCCTCAAATGCTTTTGCTAAGGATCCCCTATGTTCTCAGTTGCTAGGTACAAAGGACCTACGTCAGTTCTTTCCTGCCTTCAACTGATTCCGTAGTAGTATGGGTGCATAGTACTTCCTGCTTTCTGTGTAACATTTTCTTTTCTTCCCTCCTTCTTGCTAAATCACTAATGTACCCAAGATTCTCTCCTTTGCTCTCTTCCTTTCTCGTCTGGATTTTCCCTTTAGGTAGTATACATGAACATGGTTTTAAACTCCATTCTCTAGATCTATACCTTGAGACAAACTTCAGTCTCACAGTGTCCTATCTCCAATAGCAGAAGAAGTATCAGCTCTATTTCCTTTTTTGTTCCAGAGCCAAAGTCATCTAAAATACCTTTGATCAACATGTCCCAAAGCAGAAATTAAACATGCTTTGTAATTTCCAGCTGGAGAGAGTTTAAGAGTATTGATGGTGCTTCATAAGTTCTCAGGGGCAGATTTCCATTTTCCCATCTCCTTTTCTCCCTACAATCCCCCTACAGCATATACTGAAAGAAAAATGTATTTCCCTACTTGAGGGACACATTCCAGTTCTATAAAAATTTTGGAAAATAAACTTCGAAATATGAAAATTTAAAATACCACAGCTCATCAGAAATAAGAGATAACTTTTTGTTTTTTATAAGAAAAGACAAATCAATAACATTTTCTCAAACTCTAAGATACTTCACTTTAAATATTCTTGGAGAATTATATAAAGTATTTTAATTTTAATTAGAAAGAAGGCTTTAGCTGGACATGGTGATGCATGCCTGAAATTCTAGCACTCAGGAGCCTAAGGCAGGAGGATCACAAGCACTAGTTCAAGATCAGCCTGGGCTACATAGCAAGATCTTGTATCAAGAAAGAGAAAGAAAGAGCTGGTGTGGTAGCACAAGTGTGTAATCCCAGTAACTCAGGAGGCAGAGGAAGAAGGATTGCAAGTTCAAGACCAGAGGCAGTCTGTGTAATTTAGTGAGACCCTGTCTCAAAAAAAGTAAAAAAAATGGACTGGAGGTGCAGCTCAGTGATACAGCACTTGCAAAGCATGTTAAGTGCAAAGCCCTGGGTTCAACCGCTAGTACTGCAAAAATAAAAATTAAAAAAAAGGAAAAAAGTTTTCAATCAAAACAGTTAATACTTTATCCATTAACTGATTATTAATAAAGACATTAAAATTAATATATATCACTAATTTGACTTTTCAATTGTTTTAATATTAAAATTCCTATTTGTCTTACCTTTGTATGCCTTCTAATAAATTCAACAGAAACAGGGACCATTCTGTCAAACAAGCCTGTTAGAAACTCCTTTTGAATAACAGTGACTGAAGCAGGTAAAAGGTTTATCCAAGACAACATCAGTGGTCTCCAGCCTAACATATGAGGCTCCATGTAAATCATACCACATCTGGAAACCTGGAAAAATAGTAATTGTTCACCATGAAGGCATTGCTTACCAAAGAAACATGGTTACCATGCACAGGTTCAGTCTGTTCCTGCCTGAGGGAAGCTAATTAGTTTACAGGCAAGGTGAGGGTGGAGAAAGAGCTACAATAAACTAGGTGATCAGAAGATGGCAGATAAAAGGCCATTTTCCTGGGAGGCTGATTTAGGGACAGTTTCCGTAGGAAAGGAATGATCACAAACTGGTGGGCCCCTACTCACAGGTGGAGATTTGTGGCCAAATAATAGACATCTGCCTGTAGCCATACCACTGTGGTTTCAGATCTCAGAAGCTAAGCAGGGTCAGGTCTGGTTAGTACTTGGATGGGAGACCACCTGGGAACACCAGCTGCTGTAGACTTGGGAGAAGGACCTGGCAACCCACTCCCAAAAAACAATCAGCCATTGAAAACCCTATGAATAGCAGAGAAGCATTGATAATAGTGTTTCAACTATTGTACGTAGGATTGCAAGATCACTATGAGTCAGACACTGACTCCACCGCACCTAGCAACAATAGACATCTGATTCTAATTGCCAATTCACAGGATACTTTCCAGTACTTCAAATCTCAAGAACAAAGATCATTATTTCCTTGGGCTATTAATGTCACTGATTAGTTTGCCCACATGTAGCACCTGACAGATTACACAACAAATAAACTGAAGCAGTAGCTGCCTAGGGTCCCCCCAGCTGATCACCAAACTCACTATAATCAAAGATAACCTACTTCCCCTGATCATTGTGGAAGACAAAGGTCAGGCAAGGTTAAGTAAAGAGCCAGGCACACACTATCAGGTCTCAATGTTTGGCATCAATATGCTTAACATTCCTGTTTCTTACAACCTTCAGGAAAGTCTTGGGAGAAAAGGCTTAATTTTACATAATTTCATGATCTCCATTTCTATGTGTGACTTTACCAAACAGTCCCAGAAAAAGTGAGGGCAACATACTATTACATTTGCAAAAGTGTATCAACAGCTTTGTCTGTTTTTGAGAATCACAAATCACTCTTAAAATGAATTTTACTAATATTTTTCATTTAAAACCAAAGCTATTACATAAATAAACACTTATGTTGCCAGGGCTTCAAACCAAGAAAAATTGAGTTCACGTTCATTTGTAGGTTAAATGTTGAAATTTGTTGTTGTTGTTGTTAGGTGCCGTTGAGTCGGTATCCGACTCATAGCGACCCTCTGTACAACAGGGGAAACACTATTGTCAGTGCTTCTCTGCTGTTCATAGGGTTTTCAATGGCAGATTGATTTTTGGGAGGGGGTTGCCAGGTCCTTCTCCCAAGCCTACAGCATCTGGTGTTCCCAGGCGGTCTCCCATCCAGGTACTAACCAGGCCTAAACCTGCTTGGCTTCCGAGATCTGAGGGTATCAATTTGGTTTGGGTTCAGGTTTAAATCCTATGTACAAATAGCAGGGCTTCAAACCAAATCTGAACCCAAACCCTGAACCCAATCTGGCTCAAACATTTCTAAAAATTTTTCTGAACCTGTACCCAAACCCACTGAATAACTGAAAATTGAGTTCTGGTTCAGCTTTTAATGTCTTTTGTTTTGTTTTGTTTTGCTTTGCTTTTTTGTACCATTGTTGTTGTTAGGTGCTGTCAGAGTTGGGTACAACTTATAGTGACCCTACGTAGAGCAGAATGAAACTCTCCCTGACATTGTGCAACTATGCCTGGCACTATGTCAGCCGTTCTCTGTTATTCATAGGGTTTTCAATGACTAATTGTTTAGAAATGAGTTACCAGGTCTTTCTCCTCAAAATTTTAAAAAATTTAAAAATTTTTTATTCATCTGTCTACACATAGGATTAAAATTATCTACACATAAGATTAAAATTTTAAATCCAAACCTGAACCAAACCCAAGCTCTCTAAATTTGAACATATTGAACCTGCATCTAAACCTGAACCCAACTTGCTATGGTTTTGAAGCCCTGCATTTAGTAGTTTATAAGTAAATGTTAAAATTGAGAACTTACAGTGGCAGGAGAAGCAACTTCTAAATCCATTGGTTCAAAAATCAGATTCATTTGTGGTGACATCTGAATAATCTCCCCACTCATCAGACATAGCTTTTTGTTGTCATCCAGCACAGTATTCATATTCTCAATCCATACTGCATCTACTGGTCCATCAAAAATTAACCATTTCCTATCTGGAGTCTATTTTGTGCACATAATGAATAAAGGGCAAAAATATAGTAAAGGAAACAGTTCAATAACATTATTTCAAAATTTTAAAATATAACCCAGAATTAATTTTGCCATGAAAATGTAAAGGTGCCCTTTAAATAAAGTTGTATATGTATTTGTATATATCTATATGTGTGTATGTATATATAGTGTGTGTATATATATATATATATATATATATATATATATATATATATATATATTCTTTGTACAAGAAGCCTATATATGTCATGGACAAGACAAAATATATCATCTTTCCTTACAATTCAATCTTCTCAATGTTTCTGAAGTCAAATATATAAAAAATGTTTTAGAAAGTATGAGAAGTAGAGAATATAATTGGCAGAGAAAAACAGAATTTTCATTCATATATGTCAGACAGATTGCTCTTAACATGAATTCTACTAATATTTGTTCATAGAGATTAATTATTCTTGTGTGCTATGCCAAATTTTTTCTTCTCTCCACTGAATGATACACACACGCACACACAACCTCTCTTGGGCTGAACTGTCTCATGGCAGAGTAGGATAATAAAAGTTATATAACATTCATAGTCCCATAATTATTTAGTAAATATGAAAATATTTGTACATTGTCCAGAATATAGTAAATGTTCAACGAATATGAAGAAACACCCAAGTACTAGCCTGATTCTCCTTTCCAAATTCTTACAATTCAACCTTCTGGTGTGAGTTCAAGTTGAAGTGGTAAAGGATTTAAATCCATCTTAATACATCTTCAGTCCCAGTGACTAATTCATTAATCTATGAGACAGTGGGTCTGTCTGGGGCTCAAGCCACTTCACACCCACATTCACAGGCTTGTTCTGCTGTGCTCAGGAAGGCAGAAAGGAGGAGCATACCCTCATATCCTGGGTGATTATCTTGAGATCAGATTTCCCTCAAGCCCTGGGCTTCCCATGCCTAGTAACCATCATTTTTGGAAACACTACTATATAAATGTGACCTGGAGCATCGCAGTCTAAAAGATTTCTCTTTGCATTTGGTTCTACTACTTATGAAGTGTGTGATTGGATAAAGAACTTAACCTCACTAAGACTCAGTATTTATGTGATGTAGCTTCCTGAAAAATTCCATGGAAGCTATGTAAATGAATATATAATAGAGATATTACATAACTATTTCTATGTAAATAATATTACTGAATACATTACCTACAAGGCTTCAAATGTTATTACGGGCCAGAATGCATCCACTATGGCAAAAGAGGACTTAAGAAACTTGATCAGTGGTCTCAGACCTTTGTTTGCTTCACCTGTGCCTCAAGATTACACTATCTTCAAAATTTCTAGTAAGGCTTGATACTAGGCAAGATCTCTGCCCCAGGAGAGTAAACCTTTATGTTACTCACTATCCATGACCTTTCTGCCAATAAGACCAGAGCTCAGATTTTTATTATGATTCTGACTCATGAATCATGGTTTGTGGGACCCTTAAGTAGGAAAGAGTGCCAAATTTAGGGTGTATGGTAGTCAGAATAAAGAAAACATTTACAAAAATAATGATTTAATAAGTAAGTTAGATATTGTTAGTCTAGGCTTCTTTTCTTATTCCAGCCATAGCAAGCCATCTCCCATATAATCATATTCTATGGAGAACCTGCTAAAATATGGCAACCAAATTAACCCTTGTTGGTCTGGGCAGTCTTCTCATGAGCATGGGTAACAACTACCTAGCAGAATATGTCAAGAGCAGTTAAGTCAGTGGCTGGCACATCTTTACCTCTTTTGCTTTCCACAGGGTGGCCCATTTTCTTTCTAACACACTAGACAGAAAGTGTTGGAACTTTAAGACATGAGTTTTGAAGGTATGCAGTTTCTTCTCTAAGCATTGGCATGTATCTAAAAATTAGTGGGTGTCACAATGGCACCAGCTCAGAGTGGGCAAAGGGAAGAATATTACCAAAAAGTCAAAAGGACCATATTATTTAGATGCTTTTTCACTCTCTCTGTCTGTCTCTCTGTCTCTCTTTCTCTCTCTCATTCCTAAATCATCTAGCTTGGAAGAGAGAGAATCGGAAATACCTTTCCTGGTTTGTCTGTCTCCTACACTCTCTTCTGTGTACCTCCAGGGCAAAGGTGCTTGCTGGCAGGGTCTATACAATTTATATAGGGGCTGACATTGATATTCACAGAAATACTGCCAGACCATCCAGTAACGTCTTCTAGATAAATATCTTAAGCTATAAATATAAATGGATGTTTGAAATAACAAAAATAATCAGATAATCCTTTTGAAATATGCATGCAGGAATGTTAGTACTAACCGGTGAAGAAGCAAATGCTCTAAAACTGACAGCAAGGACTCCATCAGACCACTCGTGGGACACTGCATCAAACTGTCCATAGAGCTGACCCATGGTGACAGACTTAGGGTTTAAAACAGTTATTTGAACTTTGTTTTCTTCCATTAACCCCTAAATGAAAACAAACAAACAAACATTAATTTACTTTGAAGAATGCTGTGTTTATTCATAGAAAATATGATTATATATATATAGAAAATCCTAAGGAGTCTACAAAGAAACTGCCAAAAGGAAGGAGTGAATTTAATAAGGTTCTAAGACAAGAGATCAACGTATAAAAATCAGTTGTATTTTCTTTATAATGCCGATGAACAATTGAAAAATAAAATTTTGATGTAGCATTTACAATATTATTTAAAAGCTCACAAAATACATAGGAATAAATTAGTAAATATTATACAAAACTCACAAATTTAAGACTACAAAACAAGAGTTGACAATTTTTTTAATAAAAGGCCAGATAAAAAATATTGCAGCTTCCCAGGTTTCCTATTCTGTTTTTCTTTCTTTTAAAAAAATAGATTTTTAAAAATATTAACATCATTTTAAGTTCACTGGCATTACAAAAATAGGCTTTGGCTGAATTTGGGCTGTAATTTGTTGATCCTTCCAACAAAATGCTCTCTAAGAGAAAATAAAAAGATGTAAAGATAGAGAAGTATGTACTTCTGGTAGAGTCAAAAACTTTCCAAATACTTCCTCTGCCTCCCTGACAGCAGTTTCCACTATTAGTAACATTTAACATTGGTGTGGTACAGTATTATAATTGATGAACTTATATTGATACATTGTTATTGACTAAAGTCCATAATTTATATTATGGTTGACTTTTTGCATTACATAATTTTGCCAAATGTATAATGTCATATAGCCACCATTTTATTATCATACAGAATATTTTCATCATCCCCAAAATCCACTGTGTCCAATCTCTTCATAACCATTTATTTTTTATATATAACAACATAACAAGTTCAATTCTTCCTAATACTGCCATAGCTTAGGACACAGACTAGCAAATTAAAGTATGGAAATAGTAATCTTAAACAATAAAACAAGCTCAAGGAATTTGCTTTCTTTTCTGTGCTCAGGAAGTGCTTAATTATATAATTTCCTAAATTTAGAAGTATGGAAAAGCGCTATCATCTTCTTAATCAATATAAAGTCTGCACCATCAAAGAAAGGTTTTCATGCCAAAGGCTGTGTGAAGCTATAGTTTGTGTTCAGTGGCTAAGGTAGCCCGCTTGTTTCAAATATCACAAAGTCACTTTTAAAATTCTCAGGTAACAGACCATATAAGCTCTACATGTGACCAGAAAACATGCTCATACCTTCACCTTTCACTCTTTGAGCAGTGCCATGTTTTGTTCTTTTAGAGAAGGGAGGAAAAAAAGGAAATAACATGGGATGATAAAAGTAAAAGGAGAAGATGACAGAAATAATTAGCATATTAGTTTGTATGATAATAAATAAAAATGAACTTAAATTCCTCTATGAAAAAATAAAGACCATTAACCTGGATAAAATAAAAGTCAAACTATTTACTGTCTATTAAGGGTAAATCACAATGATACTTAAGAATACAATTAAAGCCACAGGGAAATATCTGTATATGCAGGGAGAAAGTAGGGGCAGCAATAGTGAAATTAGACAAAGTAGAACCAAGGTAAATAACAAAACAAGTAAATAACTTCATAGTAGTTGAAAGGAAGACTCCAGAATGAAAATATAATGATCAAAAATCCCATACAGGCTACAAACACTGAAATATATGAAGTAAAAACTATTCAAAATACAAAGAGAGGTAAGTAGAAATGTATTAGCTAAAGAAATCAAAACAACCCTGTTCCTTTAGCAAATCTGTGATGTGTTTAAGAATTTTGAATATTATAAAAGTCATTATGTATGTGCATGCAAATATATCAGATATACATTCATATATACACATACTCATGCACATTGCATTAAACTAATTCCATTGGCATCTTGTAACAGAAGTTTGCATTACAAATCTACCCCAAGTAAATAAAAAATATTCTACTGAAAGTATTAAAGGAAAATCTTCATATTTTTCTATATTTTTCGACACTTGCTACAATGAGCATGTATTATCTTTACAATAAAGAAGAAATAAAAGGTTGAAATGCAAATTTATGACATACCCTTTATATGCTGAACTTCCTAGTTACTTCATTTTATTCTTCTAATTTTGTCTCTGATTCATTTGTCTCATGATTTTAAGCTGCCATAATGAAAGTATCTCTTCAAGTAACTATGTATTCTCTTTTGCTCAAAGCTGATTACAAATAAATTAATGCATTAATAATGCACATACCTTTTCACATATGTCATTTAGTGCTCCAGCTAAGACACGATATGCACTGGTTTTTCCTCCAAAAGGTTCCCCAACAATCATAAAACCATGACGCACAATCATCATTTCATATATTTGAAGAATCTTCTCAGAAAAGAATTTAGTCATTTGCAAGTTCATGGAGACACAATTGTCTTTGATAGCTGCCAGCAAATCATTATAATCTGGTTTTGGTAATTTCACCCCAGGAAACAAATCTGAAGTAATTCCCTGAATATAGATGATTTGGAAAACTTATATTTTATATATTTATATTAAATAAACATAAATAAATAATTTTGTATTGCCAAAATATGCATATATATAATCTATACATATAACATAGATAGAAATCAATTCATTAATAGTTTAAATCTTTGTCTGTTTTTTGCTAGAAATTTTATAGTATGAGGTTTTATATTCAGTTTCACAATATTTTTAAGTAAAAAGTTGGATGATTAATAGTATGTAGTTTTAAGGATTATTATCAAGACTATCATACTGGCATAAAGTAATAAACATATCAATAGAACTGAATAAGGAGTCCAGAAATAGATTCACCCATGTATAAACAACAGATTCTCAACAAAATACAAAAGCAACTCAGTGGAGAAAAGATCCTTACCAAGAAATGGTGCTAGAACAACTAACTATGCCAAAATAATTAACTTTAATCCATGCTTCCTACATACACAAAAATTGGTTCAGAAGTATTTTAGTGAACACATTATATGGGTTGTGGAATGTCACCCCAAATTTTGCATCAACTGTAACCTCAAAATGTGACCTTACATGAAAAAATATGGTCTTGTACATGTAATTAGGTAAGATATGTTACTGATATCTGTATAAGAGAAAGAAGAAAGAGATTCAGACACAGAGACACAGGGAAGGAGGGTAGAGACAGGCATGAGAGTGAAGCAGTTACAAGCCAAGGAACAGTAAGGATTGAAGGGGTCACCAGAGGGTAGGAAGAGGCAAGGAAGAATTCTCTAGAGCCTTCAGAGGGAGAATGACCTTCCCACACCTTGATTTCAGACTTCTAGCCTCCAGAACTGAAGAAAACAACTATTGCTTTATGCCTCAAGTTTGGGATACTTTGTTATGGGAACTCTAGGAAACTAATATATAATATATATTTAGTAAGAATCATAATTTCAGCTGGTTGCATTGGCACATGCCTTTAATCCCATGAATTTGGGAGGCAGAGGCCGCCTGCATAATTTAGAGAGACCCTGTCTCAAAATACAAAGTGAAAGGTGGGCTGGGAGTATGGTTCAATGGTTCAGTACTTGCAAAAGGCATGTTAAACAACCCAGCACCACCATATGCATACATACACGTAAAAGTTCATATTTAGTGTGTGAGTACATAAAGTTAATTACAAGATCTAAAGAATTTAACTTTATAAAATGTTAAGCCTATTTTATTACTGTCACAACTTATCTAAGAAATATCACTATTCTTTTTATTCTGAAGGTAAATGTGAAATTTCAGAGGTACTTGCTGTGAAAGCATATACTCAAGCTATACTTTAGAATTTGAGTTACCAGTTTAACTGCCCCTATGTTTAATCCTGTAAATGCTGTTATAAAAATTCATCCCAGTTTATCAAAGCAATAAATTTTCTTGGGGAAGAGGAGAGAAATGGCAACACAGCAGAGTGAGTAAGTGCACATTGTAGCCTGACTGTGTTGTTAGAAACCCTATTCCTCATGTACTTGCCATAAATACAAGGTACTTATCATCTTTGGGCCTCGGTAACGTCATCTGTAAAACAGGGATAATGACAGCACCTGGATCACTTGGAGCATTAAGTATATTACCCATATATACTCAGACCTAATCCATGCCCTTTCAACAACTTTGTTGTTGTTGTTGTTAGGTGCCATCGAGTCTGTATCTGACTAATAGTGACCCTCATAGGGTTTTCAATGGCTGACTGTTTCGGGATTTACTTGGGAGTGGATTGCCAGGTCCTTCTCCCATTTTTGCGGTGCTGGGAATCAAACTCAGGACCTCAGAGACTGCAGTGCAGCGCTCTACCAACTGAGCTAAATCCCAGCCCTTCAACAACTTTAGAGGGGTAAAAAATCAGATGCAGATTAGAATTATGTGATGTGGGGGGCAATATCCTATAGTACATGGGAGAGTCTCACATAACAAGGAATTGTCCCAGTTGGAAAAGTCCAGTAGGCTCCACCAGAGAAACACTGCTTAATAAATGTTTACTGAATGAATGCACAACTCCATGAGAATAGATCGAGTGAAGTATATTTCTGCATTCTGAAAAATAAATATAGCTTCTGCACCTGGAAAATCTGTATAATGCACCAATACCAGGGAAACTGAGGCAAACGTTAGGCAGAAAACTTGACATCTCTCCTTGTTGAGTTTTTTTTTTTTTTTCATAAAATATTTGCACTGCCAACTCTAAAAACTAGGGAAAGCTCCTTTCAGAATGATGAAACATTATTGCTATGGGTAGCAATGATACAGGACCATACTAGTGACAGCGTCTTTCCTCCCCTTCCACATGGTGGCCATCGTTCTTCGGGCTTTACATGCTGAAAGCTAATTGCTTGAACTGAGGGTAGCACAAGACAGCACCACATCTAACACTCAGGGGAGTCTGCTGTTCCCTTGATTTCTTCTCCTTGTTATGGAGAGGAGGAAAAGAATGATACCAAATGATGAAAGAAACTTTATTATCTTAAAATTTCTACCTTGCAATTACTTATAATCTAATCTTAAAATATAACAAGATTATGACACTTGGTACTTACGTATAATTATCCCAAAAAGCAATTCCATAAAAGTCATCTCATTCTTTCAAAGAAATTAAGCTTATTTGTTGTTTCTTTGGCAATCAACTGAACACACATTTAACAAGCACCTCGTTCATGCTAAAGATGCAGTGGTGTGTTAGGCAAAATACTTTTCTTCACAGAGCCTACATGCTCATGGAATTTATATGCAAATATTTTATAACTTTTGTGCACTTATTATATTCTGTTAAAAAATATGATTTAAAAATCTCAAGTTGTTGAAAGTCATCTGCAGCAAGAAAGCAAGCTAAATACACTCTAAAAAAAGGAATGATCTATATTTCTCTGCATCATGTCATTGTTTTTTATAATGGAAGTTTCTTGTTGGGGATTTTTCAAATTTAGACAATTGATAAATACTACATTACTATAAGAGTTTTGATACATTGGAAAAATAAATGTTCTTACCTCAAAGAGCGGTAAATCATGGGACAAAAATTTGGGCAGATTTACATCAATAATAGACCTAAGCAGCAAAATTTCTTCATTTTCACTTGGATATTTCAGCTAAAAGAAAATACATTCATGAGGATATTTGCTTTTGTTAAATGCACACCATTTGTGTTCACACGTGCACAAATACACAGTGCCTACAAGCCATTTAAACAAATGAAAAAAGGTTGCCCTTAGTCAAGAAAGGAAGATTGTGAGTTTGAGGCTGTCTGGGCTAAATAGCAATACCCTGTATAGAAAGGAAGAAGGGAAGAAAGGAAGGAAGGAAAGAAGGATGGGAGGGAGGGAGGGAAAGGAAGGGAAGGGAAAGGAAGGGAAGGGAAGGAGGGAGGAAGTTGATCAAAGGCAAAAACAAGAAGGGAGAGAGGGAGAGAAGGAAGGAAGGAACAAAGGAACAGAGGAAAAGAAAGAAAAACTTGCTCTTCTTTTTATTTTGTTGGATTGTTATTAAGAATAGACACTGGCATTTATACTTACTGAATTTTTCTACTAGTTCATAATAAAAACCTAGGTTGAACCAACTATTTTCCTACACTAAATACACACTAAATAAAGAGTTATTGGCCGTGAATTCAACATAGTTTGAGATTTACCATTGCCTATGTCGTATAGAGCTTGTTGATCCCATACATTCAAGACCAGCAACAGGCTGGTTCAATGAAAATCATTAAAAATGAACAATCATTCTGAAAAAAAAATGTATTTAAGTTTAAAATACATAAACAACACTGACTCATTTGCCTGTATTTTGCTATCAAGGCCTTTTCTCTGAGTGTAGAGTTCTGCACCTTTTTTTTGGTTTTTACAAAAGCCACATCAAAAAATGCATCATGTACTCCATCTAGTTTTGTTTTGTTTTAACAGGGAATAATGTTCTTTAAAGATTCTTATAAAAAAAATTAAGTGTGTCATCTTTATAAATTTTACACATTGTTCTCATCCACATCTAATTCAAAGTCACTATTTTAGCATTACATCTTTAATGAATCTTTCTTAAACAATGAACCTAGTTTTCATAGAAATAAAACGCTTCTTTTCATATTTACATAACATTAGTTTCCCCACAGTGTAATTAAATGGCGTACTAACAGCAACATGTTCCAACTGGCTTCAGAAAGGCTCAAGAGCAAGCAAACTCTCTCTGGGTAAGGAATGCTGTCAGGTCATGTGATAGACATTGAAATGGGAAGGCAGAGCAGTGCGGTACCCGGCTGTGTGCTCACAGTGCCATATGTGTTACCAAGCTCCACAGAGAAAGTGGAAAGGAAAGGTTAAGGTGCTAAGTCAGTTACATAGAGAGTGTTTAGGAAAACTTACATTATACTATAAAATATCTGCAGCATATCCAAAGTTTCCTAAGAATTTGATTGTACTCTAAACATGCTACTCATGTCTGTGGTAGCATTCACATAACTAGCAAAAATCTAAACTCATAATTACTTCTCCCAGTTTTAATGCCTGCAGCCATAGCCTTG